>CM033641.1:47667427-47947559 GCA_019512145.1 Engystomops pustulosus | reverse complement strand
ACTACACCAATACAGTGAGGAATACTACCGCCATACAGTGAGGGACACTACCACCATACAGTGAGGAAAACTACCACCATACAGTGAAAAATACTACCGCCATACAGTGAGGAACACTACCGCCATACAGTGAGGAACACCACCCCCATACAGTGAAGAACACTACCGCCATACAGTGAGGAATACTACCACCATACAGTGTGGAACACTACCGCCATACAGTGAGGAACACTACCCTAATACAGTGAGGAATACTACCGCCATACAGTGAGGAATACAGCCATACAGTGAGGAACACTTCCACCATACAGTGAGGGACACCACCCCCACACAGTTAGGGACACTATCGCCATACAGTGAGGGACAGTACCCCTATACAGTGAGAGACAGTACCCCTATACAGTGAGGAACACTACCTCCATACAGTGAGGAACACTGCCTCCATACAGTGAGGGACACTACCGCCATACAGTGAGGGACACTACCGCCATACTGTGAGGAACACTACCGCCATACAGTGAGGGACACTTCCCCCATACAGTGAGGAACACTACCTCCATACAGTGAGGAACACTACCCCCATACAGTGAGGGACACTACCGCCATACAGTGAGGGACACTACCGCCACACAGTGAGGAATACAGCCATACAGTGAGGGACACTACCGCCATACCGTGAGGAACACAACCCCCATACAGTGAGGAACACTACCACCATACAGTGAGGAACACTACCTCCATACAGTGAGGAACACTGCCGCCATACAGTGAGGGACACTACCTCCATACAGTGAGGGACACTACAGCCATACACTGAGGAACACTACCGCCATACAGTGAGGGACACTACCGCCATACAGTGGGGAACACTACCGCCACACAGTGAGGAATACAGCCATACAGTGAGGGAAACTACCGCCATACAGTGAGGAACACAACCCCCATACAGTGAGGAACACTACCTCCATACAGTGAGGAACACTAACGCCATACAGTGAGGAACACTACTGCCATACAGTGAGGAACAATACCCCCATACAGTGAGGAACAATACCCCCATACAGTGAGGAACACTACCTCCATACAGTGAGGAACACTACCGCCGTACAGTGAGGAACACTACCTCCATACAGTGAGGAACACTACCTCCATACAGTGAGGAACACTAACGCCATACAGAGGAACACTACCGCCATACAGTGAGGAGTACTACCCCCATACAGTGAGGAACACTACCTCCATACAGTGAGGAACACTACCCCCATACAGTGAGGGACACTACAGCCATACAGTGAGGAACACTACCTCCATACAGTGAAGAATACAGACATACAGTGAGGAACAGTGTAGGTAACCCTGTTTTGACATTGCCGACCATGTTTGACTGCAGCGTCTAAGTTGTTAAACACCTCAGATCGGAGCTTTTCCAATTCTGAGTGTTACTACCATGGATGGGCTTTTATAACACAGCCCAGGACTGGCGTGGCAGCATGCAATGTCCTGCAATTTTCTTCCGATTAGAAGTATCTTCAACGGCTACTGTAAAAAACAGATATGGTGGTCACTAAGGCAAATTTGCATATGAAAATCTACAAAAAATACCCCAAATACATGTGGGTCTCTGCTCAGTTGTTAGGTTCAGCAATGGCAGCAAGAACCAAAATCCAGTTTTTCACTAATTCTTTTTGATAAATCTTTCCTTTTGCACTTTTGCACTTATGTTTAGGCCCTTGAATACGAATCAACAATTTGGAGGTACGACTACATTGAGAATAAGAAGCAATCGCCTCAGGCTGATTGGGATGTCTCCTATTGTTCCATCTGCTCTTCCCTTGTGTTTTCTAATGTGCGTATAGGAAAACACAGAACACAGTGAAATTCAGCCAGAGAGCTTTAAAAGCAATTTAAGTGTGATTATTATTATACACACAAATATTGAATCAGCCTAAAATCCATTAAAATGTCTATGTGGTTAAAAAGCGCATTTTATGTCTCCAAACTCAAGTTTCACATTAACCAGTCTTTCATTTTATATGCCGTTATTTACCAACAAAAATGCATTTTCTTATTGATCCACATTGTCGTCCACTCACACACAGTTTATACTTTCATTGTTATTGATCTACTTAATTCCTTTGTATCATTTATCTACAGCTTTCCTCTACACCTTCACATTAGATATACTAGTGATAGGATTAATCATTGTCGCATTGGGGATCAAGAATAGGATAGTGAACTCCGGTGAACTCCGGTGGACTTCAGCGCAGCAGCGACACCTGGTGGACATCGGGCGCATTACCTTAGCGAATCGCCGGAAGACCCAAATCCTCGACTGAGATCGCGACATGACCGGGTAAGTAAATGTGCCCCACAGTCTGTTCTTGGCTTATAAATGTCACACAATAGTCGCAACTGCTAGTTTGCACCATATTTGTGCTTTTTTTTTTTAAATTTTGCCTCCCTTCTCACTCAGCTTTTCACTTCACATAACTTACACCAGATTTCTCATGAGAGTCCTCATGTGGCAGACACAGGGGCACAAGTATGTTTTTGGCTTACCCTTTTCTTAAATGTTGCATGAGCTCATTTGTGACTTTATTTGTGCCGAAGACAGACTCCCTTCAAAGTTCACCGTTGTCAAGTTATCTGCAGTGTTCCCTGAGTCATTACCCAAATCCAGATGTGAAAGTTGCAACTTTTACCGCAAAACAAAGGCAGCCCCTGACCAGGCGGAAAAGCCAAAAAACACTAACAAAGCCTCTTTGATACATGTGCCCCACAGAGTTATGAAGTGTGACTTTGTTAAAAGTCTCAAATTTAGGCTCAAATCCATTCTAGTAGTTCAGTGGTGTAAGAAATACAGAAGAACTAGGAAAAGTTGTGACTTTTGTGCAACTTTTTTAAACAAAAACGTTGCAAAATTCAATGCCAACATTAACATCTCGTGTGCCACATTTAACCTTCTGTCTAAGCCACTATGATAAGTCTGATGTGTAATAGACTTCCAAGACACCAAATAACTAGAGAAAAATCTATGTAGCTCTGTATATCTCCAAAATACATCAGTGTTGAAAACTTATGCTGATCCATTTATCATTATACCTTCATCTTATACAGTATTTGTCTAATGGTCCTAATGGAGCTTCACCACTACTTTTTTCCATCTTCCATAACAGAAGTCATTACAGAGGTTGTATAGACGGACACCAACAGAAGTCAATTGAAATCAATATTAATAGGATCCATTAGGTGTCTGTTATCATTTTAGGGACAGAAATTAATAATGGGGATCCAAAGTGAATGCCATGCCCACCATATTCACTATAGAGTCCACCAGTTCAGACTTGGTCTTATCTCTGAACTGGCAAAGTTTCCGCCCAATCTACTAAGAGGCCGGAACCTCTTAGTAGATATGGGCACTGAACTGCCAGTCACAATGAATTCCCTCCTATGTGTCTACACAGTGTTTGACATTTTTTAATTGAATCAGGAAATTTTCGTATGCAGCCAATCGTGAACCCTTGGTACCACATTCCTTAGTGTTTATTATAAACATGCTGTAGTGTTCCAAAGGTTGGAAGTTGAATATATGTATTTCATCTCTTAAAAACAAAATACTGGCAACCCACTGATAGGTTTAACTTTCTTCTTAAATAATATATAAGTAAAAATATAAAAAAAACTAAAATAGAAAAAAGCAAAAACAAGTGTCCATAGAGCTATATACAGGCAGTCCAGAACAACATAGGTTCTTTAGGATTGTTATTCAATTGACTTTGTATGTAAGTCACAATTTTTTCTCCTTGTGACAAATGGATTTTCAAAAACAAAAATATACAATAAAACTTCATTACAGACACCTTACAGCTGATTATTGCAGTCTGGGACTATAGTAAAGCATCCAGAGATCTTCACCAGAGGTCACAGTGGGCAGAGGGGTTTGTCTGCAACTAAGGGTCATCTGTAAGTCAGTGTCCCTAGGTCAGGGATCGCCTGTACACTTTAAAATCATTTTTATTCTATTGTTAACACAGCTGTAATAAGTGGCTTCTGAAACGAGGCTTAGCTTGTACTTGTACTGGTAGGGGTCCCAGTCGTCAGAAATGACCAAAATGACTAAACACTTATCACCTGTGCATAGGTAATAAATATTGTTTTTGGGAAAGACCCTTTAAATGATGTTTAGCATTTTTTTAGCAACATATCAAGAAATATAGGTGAATTATTTGTTTTCTGTTTATTTTTTTTTTGTACATCTTCTAAAAGCTTCTAGTGATGGGAATAACTCCAACACATTACTGATCCAGATATTATCCCTTTTCCTGGCACTACAAGCGAGTGGCCAGCAGGCAGCAGTAATGTTGTGTCTTACGGTCCAAGTAAAGCTTTTCAGATGTCATGGTAACCACAAAATACACTATTAAAACGTGAAGAGAATTCAGAGAGAGGTCATTGTAGACAAATAACAGAAATACTGTGTTTTGTGATTTAAATCCTATTATCTAGCCAAGTGTCATATATATGTACTTTATATATTTATATGAAGTCCAAGTCTATAGTTATGGTGATATAACTGACTTTTTAATCAGGTAGGTTACCCAATCTTTTAGGTACGTAGGATCATATAAGTTAGAAAACTTGCATGGATCAGTAGAAGGGTATATGTTCCATTATAATAATTTAAGTGAACACTATCCATATATATTAGACTAATTCGACTAATTTTACTAATAGCTTAGGCTATTACCATATTTTTCGGACTATAAGGCGCACAAAAAATCCTTTGATTTTCTCAGAAATCAAAGGTGCGCCTTATAATCCGGTGCGCCTTCTATATGAACCTAGACGTTTTAGCAGGAATTTATTGATGGTGCGCCTAATAATCCGGTGCACCTTATAGTCCAAAAAAAACCCGGTACATCCAATATCATAGACAATCGGAATCAACTTTAGGGTGCATTCACGCGAATGTAATGGAGACTGATATCTGACCGCTCGTTCGTCTTAGAACACCTTAGAGTTAAAGTGTCTCCCAGTGGAGGCAATGCATTGTCTGCGTTTGATTTTATATATAAATACCTAGATATTTCTTTAGTAGATATATAGATATATCGGTAGTGGGTACCATTGAGAGTAGCATCGTTACTCCATGTCCTACAGACACTACAGATACTGCAGATTGAGCCTCATATTGTAAATGGTAAAATATCACTTTACTGCATTAGAGAAGTGGAACATGAATTCTGATCGGTTTGGAAAATAGAACAGCTTTTAGTTTGACCTTTAAAGGGGTTTTCCCATTTCAGCAAATTAAAGTTATTGTTTGTACAATAAAAAGTTATACAATTTTCCAACATACTTTATGTATCAATTCTTAACTCTTTTTTTAGATCTCTGCTTGTTGTCACTCTATAGGAAGCTTCTATGTCTACTCAGGGGACAGAAATCTGACCATGGTCACAAAGGTGCACGGCTCGTTATATCATAGAGAGTAATCAGAGCTGTAAACATAGAAGCTTCCTATAGAATGACAGTAAGCAGAGATCTAGAAAACTCTGAGGATTTGATACAGAAGGTATATTGGAAACTTTAATAACTTTTAATTATGCAAACAATAACATTTATTTCCTGAAATGAGTTCTGTTTTCAGAACTAAATGAGGGCTCTTTAATTGTAGTACAACTGGCACATCCCCTTTATTCTTTGGGTCAGTACAATCACATAGAAATAAAATTATATGGTTTTGTTATATTTTAATACCTTTGAAATAAAAGTAATTTTATTTTCCAAATAAAAAGTTTTCTTTTGCCATATTTCGACATCCATAACCTTTTCATGTCTGCTGTTGACTGTTCCAATCAGCATTAATTATCTATTTATTTCAATAATCTATAAAGCCTGGAAATGCCTGAAAAATGTTTTGGAGAAGAACGTTTACTGGATGTTTTTATATACAAATGACTGGACCATTGTTTGGGTCACCTTCTGTTTAACCACCTCATCCTCATAGATTGTAAGCTCTTGTGAGCAGGGCACTCACTCCTAATGTTTCATCTGATTATGTTATTACTCTGTAATATCTTATTTTGTTCTCATGTCCCACATGATCTGTAAAGTACTGCAGAATATAATAATTTATAGGCATAAAGATTATTATTATTGTTTTTTTCATACTACACATGGAGCAGCATAAGGGGACATTTTTTTCTTTGGAGAGCTTTTACACATACCAAATATTTTACTGTATAACCTTTTGATCACTATGGGTAGTGTGGCAAAAAAAAATTGCAGTTTAGATTTTACTGAGATTACTTTTTCAGTAATGCCGATAACTGTATGGAATAATTATTTTTGTATTTAAGAATTAAAGTACATGCTGTAGGGGCCAATTTATCAAATGAGCACCTGATTGCTCATTGCAACCAATGATGTAGATTTCAATTTTAAAATACACAAAAAAAATTACAGAATCTTTTTTCATTCAATTTTATAAATTCACCCTATTCTGAGGTACAGGGCGGGAAGCCCCTTGGGACACATTGCCTGGTTTTGTACCTATTCCTCCTTATGCCGCTTGCACACTGAGTGGGCGTGGAGTAGTGTGGTGGTGGTGGGGGGGGGGGGCGTGCCAGGTAACTAAGTGGCCGGCGCAGGTTATAGCACAGTTCTATGCCATTCAGGACTTGCCTAAGGACTGCCCTACAGACCCAGCCACCAGCCAGATATATCAGGAGGCCAGTGCCTCTGATAAATCCAGCATGGCAAGGGGAGCACAGATTACATCATTCCCTGGATTCCCAGGTTCATTCCCACAAACATTTTCTGTTTTCAGTGGCAAACAAGGAAATGTGATCTCACCCACCAATGATAATAGAAGAAGGGCAGGAAAAAGACCTGCTCTATCTTTGGCTCATGTACAGGGCCATGGAATTCAGAGCTGTGGGTATGAGCTCATAGAAAGTAATGGGGGTGGGGCTAGAAACTAAAAAGAACAGCGTGGTCCTACACCACGTTTGTGTACATGTGGCCTTAATGCTCCAGCGTGGTGAATTATTGATCGAATAACAGTACTATAATACTCTGCTATATTATTCTATACAGGCAGTCCGCTACTTAAGGATACCAGACTTACAGACGAGCCCTAGTTAAAAATGGACCCCCCTGCCCCCTGTGATCCCTGGTGAAGCTCTCTGGATGTTACTATAGTCCCAGACTTCAATGATCAGCTGTAAAGTGTCTGTAATGAAGATTTATTGATAATGCTTGGTCCAATAACAGTATAAAATTTTGAAACTCCAATTGTCACTGGGGCATAAAATTTTTTTTGTCTGGAACTACAATTATAAAATATACAGTTTCAACTTACATACAAATTCAACTTAAGAACAAACCTATGGAACCTATCTTGTACCTAACCTGGGGACCACCTGTATATAAGTATATTGTACTATACTATACTACTATTATAGTTACCTTTTAGGAGTGTTTGCCAAAGAAAAATTGCTGCAAACATGTCACGGTTACACCCGCGATCCTCGGTACGGATTGAGGGTGTACCCGTGCCTGCTGCTGCGGTCCCCGCTCCCCCAGCTCTCACTTACCTCTCCAGGCTCCGGCCTGCACTCTTGCTCCCAGCGTGTAGGCCGCATGCTGTTTCCATGCAGTCGCGTGCTCCTGCCACTAGAGGGGGCGCGCCCAGACTTCTCCCAGCCTTAAAGGGCCAGCGTCCTCCTTATTGGCTCTTGCATTCCTGGCTCGGCTATATAGCCTGGCGACTCCCAGCATCCCCTGCCGGATCTTCATGTCCTATTACTGAAGAGAAAGCCCTCTGTGTTCCCGAGCGTTTCCAGACGCCTCTGTGATTTCCGTGTTCCCGAGCGTTTCCAGACGCCTCTGTGATTTCCGTGTTCCGTGGTGTTTCCGTGTTCCTGGTTTCCTGTGTTATTCCTGTGGCGGTCCTGCATTCCTGTGGCGGTCCTGCAATCCTGTGGCGGTCCTGCAATCCTGTGGCGGTCCTGCAATCCTGTGGCGGTCCTGCAATCCTGTGGCGGTCCTGCCAGCTGTCCTTCAGAGGTCCTGCCAGCTGTCCTTCAGAGGTCCTGCCAGCTGTCCTTCAGAGGTCCTGCCAGCTGTCCTTCAGAGGTCCTGCCAGCTGTCCTTCTCGTGGTCCTGCCTTCCCGTGGTCCTGCCTTCCCGTGGTCCTGCCTTCCCGTGGTCCTGCCTTCCCGTGGTCCTGCCTTCCCGTGGTCCTGCCTGCCTGCCTTCCCGTGGTCCTGCCTGCCTTGTTTGTACAATAAAAAGTTTCCAGTATACTTTATGTATCAATTCTTCACTCTTTTTTAGATCTCTGCTTGTTGTCACTCTATAGGAAGCTTCTATGTTTACTCAGGAGACAGAAATCTGACCATGGTCACACAGGTGCACGGCTTGTTAGTGTCATAGAGAGTAATGAGAGCTGTGTGATATAACGACACGTGCACCTGTGTGACCATGATCAGATTTCTGTCCACTGGAAGTAAACGTAGAAGCTTCCATAGAATGACAGCAAGCAGAGATCTAGAAAACTGTGAGGATTTGATACAGAAGGTATATTGGAAACTTTAATAACTTTTAATTATGCAAACAATAACATTTATTTGCTGAAATGGGAACACCCCATGGCCTGGTTGTGTGCCTATTTCTTCCATATGCCACTTGTACACTGAGTGGGTGTGGAGGAGGGTGGTGGGGGCGTGCCAGGTAACTGAGTGGGCCGGCGCAGGTTATAGCCCAGTTCTACGCCAATCAGGACTTGCCTAAGGACTGCCCTACAGACCCAGTCACCAGCCAGATATATCAGGAGGCAAGTGCCTCTGATAAATCCAGCATGGCAAGGGGAGCACAGATCACATGATTGCCTGGAGCACCTATCGCCAGCATATGATAAATAACCCCCCCCTCCCCCCCCAAAAAAAAAACTTATTGTCAGGCAAACCATGTTCACAGCTTAAAGGTTCATACCCACAAACATTTTCTGTTTTCTGTGGCAAACAAGGAAATGTGGGGGGTGGGGCTAGAAACTGAAAAAATGGCTATCCCATGGTCTTAAACCACGTTTGTGTACATGTGGCCTTAATGCTCTAGCCTGGTGAGTTATTGGTCTTATAACAGTACTATAATACTCTGCTATATTATACTATACAGGCGGTCAGCTACTTAAGGACACCCGACTTACAGACGACCCCTAGTTAAAGATGGACCCCTCTGCCCACTCTCTGAATGCTTTACTATAGTAACAGGCTGCAATGATCAGCTGTAAAGTGTCTGTGATGATTTATTGATAATCCTTGGTCAAATTACAGTATAAAATTTTGAAACTCCAATTGTCACTGGGGCATAAAAATTTTTTTGTCTGGAACTACAATTATACATACAAATGCAACTTACGAACAAACCTATGGAACCTATCTTGTACCTAACCTGGCGACCGCCTGTATATACGTATATTGTACTATACTATACTACTATAATAGTTACCTTTTAGGAGTGTTTGCCAAAGAAAAATTGGTGCAAACATTAAATGCAAAGCAGCACTTATCTCTTCAGTCCCAGTTCTGGGGAGTGGGACAGAAAAAGAAGGGGAAGAAACGGGTGGGGGGGGGAAAGTGGTGCACAGGGATTAACTGAGAAAGCGAGACAGGGTGCACACTAAATAGTTATCGTTGCGATCCACGTGGGTGTGGGTGGCAGGTTGATTTGTCATAGGAGCAGAGCAGAGGAAAGGGGCGAAGGGTAATAGCTGTGGAAGAAAAAGACGTCAAGACGAGAAATTTTTTTAAGTGAGTTGTAATATTTGTAACATCTTCGGCAAACGAGAGAAAAACAAGATAGAGAAAAAAGACTATTAAGGTAGGAATTAAGGAATAGGATGGCAAAATAAATAAATCAAAAGAGGCCACGACAATAACAAACAAGGGATGACAAGTACTGAAGGAGAGACTAAATAACATTGGAGAAGGATATACACGAATTGAAGGTATACGGTCAATGGAAAGCGAACTAATTAATAATGATTAATAATAGGGATAACGTGTAAAGCGCAATGTAAAACCTAAGAGGTGTACAGAAAAATATTAAGGGGTAATAATGTTAAAAGAAAGTAGGGATAAGAATTAAACAGACGAACGGGGAACTAGAGTAGAAGTTACCGAACTCTCTAGGGAAGGAAACCGTGTGGGTAGGGGGGGGCGGGGAATAAAAACCCGATACAATATGAATGTTGGGAGGTGAACTAAGAAAGGTAAAAGATGAAGACCGGGGAGGAAAAGGACCAAAGCAATAAAAAAACCCATAACAACGATCTGGGTGAAACCTTTACAAATACGGAGTAGTGGAGATAAAATGTGGGACGTACAAAAGGTAGATCGAATGAAGGATGTTTGTGCTTATTCCTGATAAAAAACACTGGGCCCCACAATCGCAGTCAACCAACTTGCCAGGTGGCTGCAAACATTATTAAAGGGTGGTGGCGAGCTAAGTTATGGAAACATGGAGAAAATACGAGTGCCTCAAGTAATGTGATTACCGGGGAAAACGGGCAAAGGAAAGAGTAAAATTTAAATGATGACGGGTAATTATTTCGCATGTATAGAAACTACATTACTGATCGAAGGATACGGCGACAGCGGTGAGAGCGAAAGGGGGGGTGGGAAAGAAGGGGGAATTCATGTATGTTTTAACTGAAAAGTATCAAAGAGCTTGTGCACAATGAGTAAGGCACCAGTTTGTAGGTGAGGTCATGAATCACCACAGAAATCAGCAAATTTACACTAGCGGCCCTAATCCGTGTCTGCAGGTGCGTCCTGGTTAGTCATAATCCCGCTTTCTGATTTTTCTAAATTACCAAGTGGCTTTCTGTTATCATTCTGGTGTACACAACCTGGTGTCACAACTAACAGACGTAAATGTGTCCGCCAGTTCGTTTTTTATACTACTACTGGTCTGTTTAAATGGGTTTATAGTTTTGTGGGGTGATCTAAGTGATGTGTTGTTGGATGCTGGCAGCCGACATGGTCTCTACCAAGGTCCACTTTGTTAAAATTTACCACTTTCTGATAATAACACCCCACTTTCAGAAGTCAAGTTAGGAGTTATATCACAAGGAAATCATAGATGGGTTGACATACCACAAAGTTTTACTCGGGGTGACAGTAAATAGGAAAGTGGACTGCCATGGCCATGTAAAATGCTGTAAACACATTTATTGCTAGTAGTGTATACACTGGCAATATCGGAGACTGCCGTGGTCCTGCCTGCCTGCCTTCCCGTGGTCCTGCCTGCCTGCCTTTCCGTGGTCCTCGTGTCCCTACCTTGGCTGCCACCGTGGGCCTAGTCGCACCCGTGGAGCGACCTGGTGACTCCCGCCGCAGCAAGACCATCCCGCTTTGCGGCGGGCTCTGGCGAAGACCAGGAGTTCACTTAGACTCCGCTCCCGGGTGCGGCTAAGGTTGTTATCTCGCGCGGTGGTCCAGGGAGTCCACTTACTTAGTCCCAAGGGACTAATCCCCATAGACTGTGACAAAACATTAAATGCAAAGCAGCACTTATCTCTTCAGTCCCAGTTCTGGCAGTCTCCCGATATTGCCAGTTTATACACTACTAGCAATAACGTGTTCTACCAGCATTTACATGGCCATGGCAGTCACTTTTCCTATTTACTGTCACCACCGAGTAAACTTTGGGATGTCTAACCATTCTATGATTTCCTTGTGATATTAACTCCTAACTTGACTTCTGACAAGGGTGTTATCTCAGAAAGTGGAATATTTTAAACAATGTTGGACCTTGGTAAAAGATGTCGGCTGCCAGCATTCACATAACACATCACTAACATCCCCCACAAAACTATAAATCCATTTAACAGACCAGTAAAAACGTAACTGCTGACACATTTTACGTCTGTTGTGACACCAGGTTTCACCAAAATCTAAGAAATGCACTTGTGTAATTAGAAATCAGACACGTGTATTATGACTACAGACCCACCTGCCAGAACGGATTAGGGTCCGCATTGTAAATTCTATTTTCTGTGGTGCATGACCTCACTTACAACAGGTGCCTACTCATTGTGCAATGCTCTTTGCATACTTTTCAGTAAAACATATCATGTATCAAGTTCAGGTATCCTGATATTAATGGCATTAAATGAAAATAAACGTACAAATTTATCTTTCGGGGTATTAAATGAGGATTGTATATGCCATAACAGCTGCCAATTTATAATGTTTGAGACTGGACAGTGGCTGAGCATTGGTGGGGAGTGTTTATAGGAATAAGCAAACACCTTCATTCGTCTACTGATCAAACCAGATTTGAAATGTTCACATATGTAGGAAGTTTGGGGTATATACATACATTTCTAGAGGGTTTTATTTTACCATGTTTTCTAGAGAGGGAAAATCACGTTGAATGTTTATATAACAATATATTGTAACAGGTTAAGGCTTTAGTATTATCTAATATACAGGTGCTACATAGAATAACGTGTAACATAATAGGGGTATTTTGTATGTTTGGCGCAATACATCATTAACCAAATTTTATTACGTTTTTTTTGTTGAAGATTAAAAAAAGATTAAAAAAATAAAATGTATTTGACAGTAAGATCACCATTTCAGCACTATTGACTGCTGAGACCAATAACTGGACACAGTGGAGCACGATTACTCGTGTGGCACTTTTGTTGCACTGTGCACATTCTTCTAGGGTAAAACGACTTGCACCGGGATTAAAGAAGTGTCTGGACCGCTATTGTGTTGCACGCTCTAGCTTCCATGCGATACAAATTAGGGGCGTACCTTGGGTTGGTTGGACTGATTCAGACCAAGCGTCATGTTTAACTTGCAAATTGTGTTGCACACCCTATGTTAAAGGTGCACCACAAAAAAGATGGTGGACTCTGTCGGGCCAGTATGGGGAAGCGACAGATTCATGATTTCTGGTGCACGCTGCATTATACATGGAGAGAGCAGTTTTTCTTAGTAAATGTGCCCCAGTGTTTAAATGACCAACAAAAATTCCATCCCAGTTTGTAGTGAACACAAAAAGACCAGGGGTTGGTCAGCTGGAAAGGGTTTGTGGAGCAGGGTACACATTTTTTTTAAATCTTCCCTGGGCCAACCTGGAGATTTCTGGTGAATCGAGAGAAGAACCTAGATATTAGATTAAAGTTAGGCTAATCAGAATCTTAGGCTTCAGAATACCCGCTAGATCATTGCAGGGTAAATATCTGGCTATCTACACATTTTGCATAAATTGGTATTCTAGTTTTTGTTTTTATGAGGTAACTTTTTCCTTAAAAGACATATATGGAAGTGGGTTTAGCTTATGCCATGAATTGTGGATGGTGGAGCGGACAGGTAACTGGAAAACAGATATACTGGTAACAGAAACCGACACAAGACAGACAGATAGGTGGGGTCACACTAGGAGATAAACGATACTGAGGGACAAACAACAGATACAGACAGACAAGCGGAGTCAAACAAACCGATTCGTAAAGCAAATAGAATGATCAGTAGGCAAAGCTGAAGTCAATACACAGAATAGCAAGAAACGCAATGGAAAGAGCACTAGATACACAGATAGACTGCAATAACCAGCCCCTAATGAAGGGCTGGGCAGAATATAAGGCAGAAATGGACACTACCTCCAGCATTGACTGGCTCAGCCATCCATCACTCAAACCACAGCTGCAGGCAAAGACACACCCAGCTTCCCCAGGATCAGAAATGGAGCTATCAATCACAGGCAGCACTGGGTGTGGCTTTCCAGCAAGAAGCCTGAAACTTGATCCCATCAGTACAAATAAATGTTGTATAGATTCAGGCCACATCCTTCTTGAGAAGGGGACTCGAAGAACCCTATCCCATGGCCTCCATGAAGAGCTCATATGGGTTTTGAGAATTCTTACTTTGCTCTTTTTTCATTTTAAATTAAAATGAATGGAGAGAGACATGAGGCCGCCTTTTATTTCACATTGGTCATGAGATATGGATCCTTGACTCCAGTTCTCAAAAGTGCAATTTTCTGAGATGGGAGCATCACCTTTAACGCCTATGGATCATGCATTGTAAAAAAAAAAAAAAGTACTTTTATTAATTTAATTTGTAGTAATATTTTGCAGAGATTAGAGATTAGCAAATCATTCAAGATTTGATTTGTAGAAATTTAGTGAAATTTTTTAAAAGATTCAATGTGGGTCCAAATTGAATAGGTTCAAACTAAAGTTTTGTTAATGTTCCTAATAATTTTTGTCATTCTCTGTAAACTTTGGGATGAATGACAGTATTTTGAAAGTTTTGACCAAAGTTAAGCAGAAAATATTCAATAAAAATAAAAGATTCTATTTGGTGCCTGAAAAATTCCAGATTTGTACCAAATCTAAGAACTAAAGAAAAGAGTTGCTCATCTCTGGCAAACATACAATAATACTTGTTTCCTTTACCAGATGACATGTTGTGTCTTAATGCCATTTGGTTTGTATTAGGACATCAGGTTGTCTATGACAGCAATTTGCCCTTTATGTAATCTAGATAAATTCAGATCATATGTAAGTATGAAGGCCCAATGGACAAACTATTTAACTTATTGATGTTCCACTTGGAATAGAAATAGCAGCTACTGTGCCATGTATATACCTCAAAATGATTTATGGGGTAGATGATAGATCAGAGTGTAGTAGTTTGGGTCTACATTTTTTAAGGTATGTTTCAGTATCAGTAAATTGACTATGGGTGAGAAACTGAAAAAAAAACCAATCCAGGCGGCCTCAAAGGGCATCACCACTTAAAGTGAATAAGGAATGTATCATGAGAAAAAGAAATTATGGGTGGTAGGAATGGTTGTTCATAATAGAACAAAGTTAAAAACATCTGTTTTTTACTGTATTAAAACCAGACAGTAAAAATATTTTTGAAATATACATATTTCTTATTGTAGATTATTGTAGAACAGCCTGAGCTGTTGTTAACAGCACTTTGAAATATGACTTTCGGCAGCCACATGGAGCAACAAGGATAATATTCATACAAGTTTTGTTTTTTACGCCTTCATTAAGCATTCTCTTAATTCTGAATGTCCATGGAGACACCAAATTTATATTTAAAGGAAATCTACCACCAAAATCCATAACGATAAAACAGTGATACTTACTCCAGGCACTGTAACTGTAGTAATCTTATTTGTTATCCGTGGCCTACTTCCTTTTAAAACTAACCATGAAAATTATACTAATGAACCTGAAGTGCTTGGGAGCATTACCAGAACTCCTCCGTGATGTAGCTGTTACAGGCCATCACACTGTTAGTAGGCTTTTAAACTCTGTAGGAGCACATCTCCTCCTCACCCTGCTCCCTTGGCACTCCCCCCTCCTAGTGTAACAGCCTATGCAGCCAGAGCATGTAAGGGCTCTGGTAACGCCCACATAGCACTTCTCATTAGCATACTTTTAAAAGTTGATTTTAGATGGATTCATGCTTATTTTTAATGGTAGATTCCCATTAAATTAGTCTTCAAATCATAAAAAAATGTTTGGCCGGATATCTGTCCCCCAAAGGCAGCTATAGTTGCCGGGCTCAGTACGGTGAGCACATCGGGTGCTCACCGTACCATGCTGTGGACACAAAGATAAATGTAGGTAAAAGTGGGCCACTTTTTTGTTTCAATATGACTTGAAAATATCTGTTATCAGTTTAAAAAAATGGCCAAAGCATTGAAGCTTGGTGTTACAATTTATAGAAATATTTGCTTTTGGTAAAGGGCATTTATTGTATTAGTATATAATTATTACATCTATTATATTACATATTAAAATAGTATAAATAGTACATTCTTACTACCTTTCTTGTCTTTAAAGGCAATAGTTTTCATACATAATCAGATATGAAACAGGCTCTGAGTAACCACAAATCTGTAATAAATGGCCAAAGTAAATGGAATTTAATATCCGAGAATGGGAAGAGTTTACTAAGCACACAACTCTTACACACTGCATCATTATCATTGACTTGTGCCCTCATATAAATGCTAATTTATTCACTTTATTCAATTTATTCAATTTATTCATTTATTCACTTCCAGGAAGCAACATTTGTACCAAAAAAGCAAGCACCTGGCTTAAAGTTAGTAAAAAAGGAAGGACAAATAAATCATCTTACAAAACTTTCAACCTTTCTATATTACGTGTCTGTGTGGTCAATAACTGATTTGAAATTCTTGCAACTATTTTTTTCAGTGACTGTGAAGGAATGTGATATGGAAACCATATGTGAAGTCTATGAACTGCTGAGCACCTGTGTCACAGCTCTGATTTTAAGGATTCTAGAAAATCTTTCGTTTTTAAGAAGTTTATTTGCAACTTCTAACCCCCTCCCCACATGCACTTGGTTTTCCAAAAATCAGTACCTATCATATGCAACTACAGAAACATCCAGTAAAGTGACTGAAGGTGACATGTCCTGTGTGTTTGTAGTTTTCATTTGTTACCCTCTCCATAAGATCTATCATGTCTCCTCTTCCAGCAGCCCATTGTCTCTCTAGACTTCTAATGTTCTCCACATTTTTATCATTCCCTCTGTCATTATCCCCTAGCAGGAGCATCCTGATGCTACCCCTAACACTGTTCTCCCAATGCTGTAATAGAGTTATAAAGAGAATCGCTATAACATTTTGTAATAGTGCACCCTAGTAAAACATACTGTAAAAGGCCCTCCATTCTAGACCCCATGCTGTAAAATGCCCCGAACTTTATAATGTCCTCCATTATTTCCCCATACAATTTACTGCCCCAATTGTTGTCCCCATAATTCATACTGGCTACCACACAGTATAATGCTCCACATTGTGGCCCATACACATTATAATAGAACCTGTGAACCTTTGTCCCATTGCCCTGTATGCTGCCCCGATTGTCCCTAAAGTTTATAATGACCACCTAAATTATGAACCGCACACTACATAATATCCACATTAGAGCATCCGCTCACTATACTTCCATCAATAATTTTTTAAACGCCATTTATTATGGCCCTGACATGTAATGATGCCCCTCATTATTGCCCCACATAGTACTTGGCCCCCACACTAATACTCCTTCATCATGACCCCATACTACACAGTGCCCGCTCATCGTTGCTCCCACATTTAAAAATGATCCCATTAATGTGAACCCAAATGTCATAAAACATCCTCACTGTGGCCCCCAGATTTTAAAAAAAATGCTACATCGCATGTAGCCCCCAGAGAACATAGAGTTGAATATAATGAATTCTGTCCAGTCAGCACCAGCTATCAACTTCCTGGTATATGATCTCTGGCCTGTATTTCTGACATCTCTATTGGATTGAAATTTCGTCCCTGTTTGCCCACTCAATCTTAGCTTAATAATAATAATTCTTTATTTATATAGTGCACACAGATTACGCAGTGCTGCACAAAGCATGTCAAATTGGTCCCTGTCCCCATGGGGCTCACAATCTAAACAATCTAACAGTATGTTTTGATGTGTGGGAGGAAACCGGAACACCCGGGTAAAACCCAAGCAAACATGGAGAGAACATACAAACTCTTTGCAGATGTTGACCTGGGTGGGAATTGAACTCAGGACTTCAGCGCTGCAAGGCAGAAGCGCTACTCACTCAGCCACCGCACCGCCCTTCACATGACCGTTGGCGGATCGTATATACGGCGGCTGTATATACTCCCCCCCCCCCCATAGGCAGTACGGCGGGAAAGTGCAGCATACCTGCGGCACATAAGATTTCTCTACCATACAATAGAAAAAGAATCAGTTGTGATAGTTGGAGGACCATGTTACAGATTTTGCAAGCTTCAAATATCTTCCCAGCAATAATATGAACAGGAGATTTCCAGATTCCAACTGTTGGAACTTCAACAATATAACTTTTGTGATTTTTGACTCTTATTATAGAAATATCAAGCTGATAGTTCATGAGATACATATGTCATGACTGCTTTTGGTGCTGTATATTTTAGATGTTTGTAGCAATAGATAGAAGTAGAATAGTAAAGCAGAATGTAAATGAGATGACTGCACAATACTAGATATTATGACTACATACAAGCATGTGCAGCCAATATGTCTAAGAACTCTCTGTCCATCACGTTCCATGTTGCGCAGCTATTGGTAAAGATAAGCTATGTAAAAAGAAAAATTATCATCCTGCTATGTTCTTTAGATTTGTGGGTTTGCCAAAGTTATGCAAAGGCTTTAATTTATGTTAATCTTAAAGAACATCTAACCTAAACTGCAAGTTGTTTTACAGAAAATAACAAAAACAAAAACACATGCAAAATAGATAAAACCTAAAACAGCGAAAATAAGCATAAACACATTCTGGCAAAGTCTTGAGGAAGAGCGAATGAGATTCAGCTGTAGACAAAGAATGAAATTCAGCTGTATTGACAAAGAAGATGAAGCGAGGGATAGAAGATAACAGTTATGGAGTACAGCAACTTGGAGGAATTAACATTCCAGTCCAGACAGATATTTTTGATCTGGCCACACACTATAACTGAAGACAGGTTACTGGGTAGGTGGGTAAGGAGTCTCTGTTTATGATTTAGGAATGGATCAAAAAGCATGAACACCATCCGATTCTTGCGGCTTAGAAGACTTTTTTTGTTTAATATATGAAATTAAAGATTTTGAACGTGGTTAAAATTTATGAAAAACTTTTATTTAATATATGAATTTTGTTGAATATATAAATTATAAAATATACATTTCTGTTGAATGTATTTATTGAATATGTGAAGTCTTTGTTAACATTGACTTTCCAGTGGTAACAGTGATAATATTAAGAAACAAGCCCTTTAAACTGAGGCACCTAATTTTACCCCCAAAAGCTGGGAAAACTTATTGACTCAAGTATAATCCGAGGGTGGGAAATGCATTGGTCAGAGCCTCTCAGTAATGCAATTCCCAACAGCCTCCCCCACTGATGAAATACCCCATGTAGCCAAACTCTCACTAATAGAATAACCCATGAGGCTTCACACACAAATGAAATGTCCCACGCAGCCACCCCTCACTAATGAAATGCCTCATGCAGCCTTAAGTGAAAAGTCCCAAAAAAATATAATGTAGAATAAAAATTTTAAAAGTCTTGATTTGTACATTTGGATTTACTTGACATATAGGGTGTTAGGAGGAAAAGGGGAGCAGGTTTGCAAAAGTTGCCAAAAAGGGACAATGCTTATGAGACATTATGTGACTTTTATATTGCAGGAAACTGGCATGATCACAATGGTACATTCCCCCCAGAAAGTGTACAGGGGAATGGGTTAGAATTTGGATAAGTAGGGGTAATCTGGAATTAGCATTTACAATTCCATTTATGATAGGGGGTGTTCTTTCATGAAAGGTCATGTGGAGGCAACAGATATGATGACTTCCTCTCTAGTTACTATTGTCGTTCCTAGTTCCTGACAAATTGTAGATGTATCCTGGTTTCTCATCCCACAAGTTCTTCCAGATGGTAGATCTGATTGATCTAGTGGTGGGGAACCAGTGTTTCCAAATTAAAGACACCATTAGTCTAGCTACGGTTAATAATTGGGAAAGGAGATAATCCCTGGGGGGCAGACACTCGCTATAAGAAGCTACATCAGAAGTTTACCAATAGCAGGGGTCCAAGTCTATATATAATGACAAGCTTCACGGATATTTTATAACTTCGATAAACATAGAAAATCTGACCATTCCTTTCACTCTTGAACTACTTCAGAATTTTGTATATGCTACAGTAGTTTTTGTGGAAAATATAAGTATTTGGAGTAATAAAAGATCACTTGAAATGATAGCATGTAACCGGAGAAGTAATGCTATGTATACACAATGTGTAATGTGAAAGCAAAGCCAATTCATTTTCACTGGCAGTTATCTCTGAAAAATGATTTTATCCACTGTACTACACTAATCCATGTGTCAGGTTAACTACTCCCTGGCCATCACCCTTTACAGTAAGAATGTAGGTGTAAATATCCATTTATAATGTATATCAGGAAAATAGTTGAACACCCACTTTGCAAACATATCGTCTAAATCACTTAGGTGCTTCTGCAAAAATGTAATGTGTAACTAACTGCTGCTTATTTTAAGAGCAAGTCTAACTATGGCTTACAATAGATCTAGATAAAGTTATCATCAATGTGGATTTGCAAAAATTCCAATTCCTAAATTCAATGTTAATTTGTGGAGCTCTGGATTAAGCTATATGAGTAAAGGTGTCATTGACCAGGGGCAAGTATTAGGAGGGGAACATCTGTAAGGCTCCTTGCATAAGGGTGTAGTGCACAGCCGACAGGGGAACGGTGGGGGTGTGATCTCTCCTAATCCCTGTACTCTGCATAGGAGAACAAGTGGTAAAGACGCAAATTGGTCCAAAAATAGGACCTGCTTTATATTTTGCGGTGCGGCTGTCTGACTGGTACACACGAAGGTGGGAAATATACCAAGTATTTATGTAGTGATGTTACCTTTCTTTTATGGTGTCTTTGCAGTATAATATAATTAATTATTATTCTATTATTATACTATTATTATTATATTACTAATACAATTCTCACAATGAAAGATGATCTATATAGAAATTAAAACATTATAGGAGAAATTTTAAAGGAGATTTTAATTTTTTTTCTTCTATAAAATTTGTACTGTGATTGGTGGCTATGGGAAAGACAGCTTTATCTTAGACAGTCTTCGAGTTCACAGACCTATGTCAGTGTCATCCACTCCTCTCCTGCTCTCTGTTCTGTCTGAATCTCTGAGGTCTGGCCCAATCACTATTGAAGTTGGGGCTTTGAGCCCCTGACTACAATGTATGGTTTAAAGTACTAGTCTTCTCACTGGTAAAGTGAGAAATGATGGGCCCCCTAAGCCTCTTGGGCCAGGTGCAATCGCACCCTCTGCACCCCCTCAAGTTACGCCTCTGCTCCCACTGTATATCCAGGAAACCCATGCCCTCCAGTATATAGCCAGCCTGATTTCCTCACAATGGCTTGTCTTTCTAATCTCTCTCCTCTCTAGCAATTTTGTTCTGTGCTGCCATATCTGTTGTGGGCTCTCATGACTCCTCTCACCTGTTTGTATTATTTTATTCTTGTCTCCTTGTTTTGCACTTTGGTGTAGGGACGGACGGCCTACTAGTTGCCCCGTTACACCTAGAGTATGTGAGGGTAGCAGGTACGGTCTTTTGTGGGTTCAATTCCCGGGCTCAATGTCTTCTGTTTTTGTGTATCTGCTTCCCGCATTACAAATGGCTCCTCTTTCTCTGCTGCTGAATACAGCTAATCTGTGGGGATGCTTGTTGTTAGACCCCCACCAAACTCACATTGATGACAAAACCTTCATAAAAGGCCATCAATTGTTACCTAGAAAACTGTTGCATTTTTAGTACTACATGTACAGTATATTTAAGAGTTTTTTTATCCTTCTATTAATTCTGTATTATTTACATAGTATGTGTATTCACTGTATATAAAGGGCATGGCTTTCCCTTAAAAGACCTTTAAGTCCAGATCTTGCCTTCTCTAATTTTTTCAGGTTAGAAGAGTTTTCTGACTCGTTACTTAATTTCTAGGAGCAATTTATGGCGTGGATTGTGGTGCTGACATGGACTCTCACAGAACCTTATATCGTCGGTTTATATTAATTATCACACATTCCCTTGACGCTACATTTTACTATAAAGTGTAATAATAATATTTTGTCTTTCTGCATTTGAGGATACTTTCATCATTCTATGGATTCTCCAAGCTCTTTAGTCATTATCCCTTGAGTTAAAAAGCCAGATGGTAAATGAAAACATATCTATCACTATGGTTTTTACACTTCATAATCCATTCAGTGTCATGTTACAGGTACATGCACCTTTCCCAGTGACCTTCGAAAAAAGCTTGTTTATGCGGTAATGTGGTCTGGTTTGTGTCACCGTAAATACAAGATACAAAATACAATAGCTGCATAAGTAACATATTTTAATCAATTAAATTTTACATCCATTTTTAGAGAAGACTCTGTAAAAATATAATAATGCCATAAAGTGTCTTATAGTATTAATAAAATGGCGTACCTGTGACCTTTTAAGGCTGAAAATAATTTCAAACTATAAACTACTATAAAAATTCATAGTGAAAGGAGATATTATTGGGAAAAAAATCAAATTGGCACAACATAAAACATTGTTATAGCTCATAGTTTTTAACTATAGTTACATTCATTTTATGTTTTAGTATGAGTTCCTTTACTATTGTCACTTACTATAATATACCAGTATATACTCAGTATACAGTATAAGCTGAGTTGTTCAGCACAAAAAATGGGGGGCTGGCTATATACTGGGGGAGCAGGGACTGGCAGGCTATATACTGGGGGACATGGGTTGGCTGGCTATATACTGGGAGACAGGGGGCTAGCTACATACTGGAGGGGCATGAGTTTGCAGGCTATAGACTGGGGGAATGGGCAGGGGGTTGCTATATATTGGGGGCAAGGTACTGGCAAATTATATGTTGGGGGCAGGGAGCTAGCAGGTTAATTAGGGGGGGGGGGGCTGGCTATATACTGGTGGGCAGGGGGCTGGCTAGCTATATACCCAGTTTTCCACACCTTACCATATTGCTTCCTGTTTCACCACCGGAAATGCCATTTGTTATTTATGTATAAATAAAAATGCCTGCTTCTTTTCATGTTTATAACATTAAACAGACTGCCCACTAACACATAAATAACCTAACTTAGGGATAGTTGAGCGAAAGATTTTGATACACTCCGTAAGGCTCAGTTTACACCTAAGTTTGAACCTCTGTTATTATCTTCTGTCACTGATGCAATAAATGGATCCATTTATACATTTTTTGTCATTGTGAGTTTTTGTAAGTCAAGAGGAAGATGAACAAATAAACAATGAAGCAATAACCCAATAAAGACCAACAAAGGGGCAAAGACTACAAACACTACAAATAACTTTACTAGCGTGAATGCTACAAGTAATACCTCTTAACAGAGGTAACATTAGAATAGGGACAAGTGGAAAGAAGAAGGAACAGGGAAGGAGGGAAGAAAAAGATTTAAAAAAAAAAAATTAAAAAAATTATATATACAAGAACTAAGAACTAATGAAGTCTCTAGAAAGGGACAGAAGCTAATCAATGTGTGGGTCATGTATGGTGGATCTAGATCCAGGTGGATTTAGTTTCTTGGTAAGAGCTGTATATAACAAACTGGCGCTCCACAATCCCGTGGTTTAGAGCGCTCAAAGATACTCCGGACTCCCGATATATTTTATTAATAACGGATATTTATTAGTAAAAGGCTCTGTTGCGACGCGTTTCGGTCCGGTACTCGGACCTTCTTCAGGCATTACATATGTCACTAGGAGAGCTTTCCTGTCTGTTTTCTCTTTTTTGTCTCTCTTCTATCGATCTAGAGGAGATTGCATTGTGTGCACGATCCACTCTGCTCCCAGGTTTTATATTGGTAAGAGCTGGAAAGATCTGACTGATGGGAGAGATTAAGAACTTGCCCTGGTGTTCAGAAGAAAGCATCAGTTCAATCCGCTTTTTCCATTTCAGGAAAGGGAGGAGTAAAATCCTAGTAGGGGGAAGAGAGCAGACTGTATAGTAAAAACAATGTGCATTTATCTTTATTTCCTTTTTTATGTCGTTTTTGGCACATTTCAATTTTTGTGCCTTTTTGGAGACTTTTTGAAATGTGCACGGAAGTTCACATTAGTCTATCGTTAGTAAGACACATTTATCTTCTATTCCAGATGTGCTTAATGTCGCAAATGACTTTTATCTTTTGAAATTGTCTAAAATATGCAACATTTTTGGCGCAAAAACTCCAAGCGAAACTTAATAAAACTTAGAAAATGGAAAGAAGTGACCTGAGACATTTTTGAGACATTTGTAATAAAAGTCGCAAAAAGAGATCTGGAAAAAAAACATTTAAGCAGACAGAAAAATGACAGCAAAAACAAGCCAAATCAAATAAAAATAAGATAAATGACCCCCAATGACTCAAAAGGGTTAAATTTTTTTACAGAAGGATTTAGGTGAAGGCAGAGATATCAGAAAATGCAAGAATTGTAGTTTGCCACCTGTTTAGTGGGGGAAGATCTGCAGGAGAGGAGTGCTGCTGTTTTTTACTTTTTCTATTGTGGTTGGACTATTTGTCAAAGTTCTAAGCCGTGCCCCCGAGTATGTTACATGTATCACATGTGCTTCTGGCTTCTTCATAATATATATATATATATATATAGCAGATGAATTAAAGTATATATACTGTAAATGCCAAGATGCTAATACCCTTATAAAAACTAAAAGATCCATTCAGACCCACTGTGATCAGACTCTAACCATCAAACTATAGAGAGATATTTAACTCAACAAGTTATAAACTTACACTATAAAGAGACAAATGGTAGAACACTCATTATGGTGATTTTTTATCATTCCATGAGAACATTCCCATAACATAATTCACTTTTTTAAACAAAAGAGAAAAATCTCTTTGCATTGACATTTCCCGGGGGAAATGGCAGGGGGTTGCTATATATTGGGGGCAAGGTATTGGAAATTTGTAGGTGGGGGGGGGGGGGTGGGGGGTTAATTGGGGGGGGGGGGGCTGGCTATATACTGGTGGGCAGGGGGCTGGCTAGCTATATACCCAGTTATCTACACCTTACCATATTGCTTCCTGTTTCACCACCGGAAATGCCATTTGCTATTTATGTATAAATAAAAATGCCTGCTTCTTTTCATGTTTATAACATTAAACAGACTGCCCACTAACACATAAATAACCTAACTTAGGGATAGTTGAGCGAAAGATTTTGATAATGACACTCCTTAAGGCTCAGTTTACACCTAAGTTTGAACCTCTGTTTTTATCTTCTGTCACTGAAGCAATAAATGGATCCATTTATACATTTTTTGTCATTGTAAGTTTTTGTAGGTCAAGAGGAAGATGAACAAATAAACAATGAAGCAATAACCCAATAAAGACCAACAAAGGGGCAAAGACTACAAACACTACAAATAACTTTACTAGCGTGAATGCTACAAGTAATACCTCTTAACAGAGGTAACATTAGAATAGGGACAAGTGGAAAGAAGAAGGAACAGGGAAGGAGGGAAGAAAAAGATTTAAAAAAAAAAAATTAAAAAAATTATATATACAAGAACTAAGAACTAATGAAGTCTCTAGAAAGGGACAGAAGCTAATCAATGTGTGGGTCATGTATGGTGGATCTAGATCCAGGTGGATTTAGTTTCTTGGTAAGAGCTGTATATAACAAACTGGCGCTCCACAATCCCGTGG
The DNA here is from genome assembly GCA_019512145.1 of Engystomops pustulosus. Taxonomy (NCBI): domain Eukaryota; kingdom Metazoa; phylum Chordata; class Amphibia; order Anura; family Leptodactylidae; genus Engystomops; species Engystomops pustulosus. The sequence goes on along the minus strand of CM033641.1, from coordinate 47,922,175 downwards.
TTTAGAGCGCTCAAAGATACTCCGGACTCCCGATATATTTTATTAATAATGGATATTTATTAGTAAAAGGCTTTGTTGCGATGCGTTTCGGTCCGATTCTCGGACCTTCTTCAGGCAATACATATGTCACTAGGAGAGCGTTCCTGTCTGTTTTCTCTTTTTTGTCTCTCTTCTATCGATCTAGAGGAGATTGCATTGTGTGCACGATCCACTCTGCTCCCAGGTTTTATATTGGTAAGAGCTGGAAAGATCTGACTGATGGGAGAGATTAAGAACTTGCCCTGGTGTTCAGAAGAAAACATCAGTTCAATACGCTTTTTCCATTTCAGGAAAGGGAGGAGTAAAATCCTAGTAGGGGGAGGAGAGCAGACTGTATAGTAAAAACAATGTGCATTTATCTTTATTTCCTTTTTTATGTCGTTTTTGGCAAATTGCAATTTTTGTGCCTTTTTGGAGACTTTTTGAAATGTGCACGGAAGTTCACATTAGTCTATCGTTAGTAAGACACATTTATCTTCTATTCCAGATGTGCTTAATGTCGCAAATGACTTTTATCTTTTCAAATTGTCTAAAATTTGCAACATTTTTGGCGCAAAAACTCCAAGCAAAACCATACTTAATAAAACTTAGAAAATGGAAAGAAGTGACCTGAGACATTTTTGAGACATTTGTAATAAAAGTCGCAAAAAGAGATCTGGAAAAAAAACATTTAAGCAGACAGAAAAATGACAGCAAAAACAAGCCAAATCAAATAAAAATAAGATAAATGACCCCCAATGACTCAAAAGGGTTAAATTTTTTTACAGAAGGATTTAGGTGAAGGCAGAGATATCAGAAAATGCAAGAATTGTATCGTTTGCCACCTGTTTAGTGGGGGAAGATCTGCAGGATAGGAGTGCTGCTGTTTTTTTACTTTTTCTATTGTGGTTGGACTATTTGTCAAAGTTCTAAGCCGTGCCCCCCGAGTATGTTACATGTATCACATGTGCTTCTGGCTTCTTCATAATATATATATATATATATAGCAGATGAATTAAAGTATATATACTGTAAATGCCAAGATGTTAATACCCTTAAAAAAAACTAAAAGATCCATTCAGCCCCTCTGTGATCAGACTCTAACCGTCAAACTATAGAGAGATATTTAACTCAACAAGTTATAAACTTACACTATAAAGAGACAAATGGTAGAACACTCATTATGGTGATTTTTATCATTCCATGAGAACATTCCCATAACATAATTCACTTTTTTAAACAAAAGAGAAAAATCTCTTTGCATTGACATTTCCAAATATAAAGTAAATTGGGCATGCCCCTGACATCTGCCATATGAACTAAGAATCGCTGTGGGTGTGTAGATTTTTTATGGCTCTTTAATTACTTTCTACACACAACTTGATATGTGTTGAAATGATCTGCACTTCTATTAACAGTGTGCTATTCACATTGGCTAGAGTGCCTGGAAATGTATCATCAGTGTACTTAGATTAGCCGAAATACTTTTGAACTTTATGATTTTGTAGACTGTTTTCTGGATAGAGCTCATAGCCAAGAAAATAAATCATATGCCATTCTCCTTAACCTCATCAGAGAGCCATACTATGGAAATCAAACAAATCTGCGGAAACCAAACCATGATTTATAGCTTAGTGATTTTATTCTCATGAAGAATTTTGATGTCTTCTATGCAAATAAAAATATCACTATACCATTCATATTTTCCATGGTTTGTAATAAACCAATGGGCAAAACCAAACATGGTAGTAAAGTTGTTCCTTAGTCAAATATTTAGCAGTGCGTCACTGGAGGACATGTGGAAATATGACTCTTTTTATGTTTTATCTCCCTCTTCAAGGGCCGAATAATGGGAATTTGAAGGATGATGCATTGTCAACTGAGAATGTTTATAACTACTGGAAATAAAATCCCAGCATTTATTAATCAAGTACGTTTGGTTGCTTATCTGTAGAATCTCAGGCCGTGGAGTTGACTGGTATATTGTAAATAGATCTTTTCTCAAAAATACTTCTAATGTCAGGAGGAAAAATAATATTTGTTTATGTAACTATCCTGGACATGGGCTGGAACTCACAGACTTGTCAACACACGAACAGTTTCTCACTAGTTTTCTAAATTCATTTTCATGATCTCCTCGAATATAAGATGTTAGTGTTGGCTTTTGTACAAAAGACACATTTATGCTGGGAACAAATTCTGCCAAATGTATTCTTCATCTGCATTTCTAAAGGCTTGATAGTGGAATAATGACTATTTCTCCTGATACAAGTGTTATGACAAGAGAAGGAAGTGTTAAAGTATTTTGTGTTGCTTTGGTTTTCCTTACCTTGTATTGTTCCATTAAGAGGAGTTTCTTTTTTTTTTACAATTTATAATTGTATTATAATATGTCCCCAAAAGTTGCTAATGAACATGGAGACAAATGGCAATGTGTGGCAAGGAAAACAGATGCTGCAAAATCACCGTAAGGCTACCTATATACTAATGTGTGCAGTTCAAGGATCCATGGTAGGTTTATGTGATCTTTGATGATCCATATGACATCAGTTTTAACAGATCCACAAAAATATTGAAGGCTGGCAAATGATGTCACTAGCTTGTCTCAATCCCCCAAATGGTCATATGATTGTGTTAAAAAGAAAATACGAGATACTTGCAGATGACACCTGTGTGGCATCTGTATTTTTACCTTCCCATAGAACATACAGAAGGCACAAGATACAAACGCAGGAAATAATAATAATCATAATAATAATCGTAATCATCATAATTCTAATCAAACCCTGTAGGGGTTTTGTAAAAAAAGTGGAGTAACATCTGAGGTCAGAAATGTTAGACTCAGAGATGCAATCATGTCACATGGGGAAATGCTTCACATATTTGACACAATGGGGCATATTTACTAGGGGTCCTCGGACCGTGATTCTGTCTGGTTTTCTGACTATTTCTGTTCTGCGCTGAATCTCACAAGGGATTGTGTCGCACGTGGTCGGATTGCGGTCTGCTTTCACAAATTGGGGGTGTGGCCGTCGCACAACCCGACTGATTCAGACAAATACGCTGAATTTAAAATTCAAATTGTGTTCAAGATCAGCACTCACATACACCGGGAAGAAGAAGGAGAACTCCGGCGGACCTGAGCGGGGAAGTGACACATTCAATAAATCGGGCGCACGCGGTATGTGAATCGAGGCAGCTCCGAATCCTCAGCGGAAATTCCGGATCGAAGGACGCAACGGGACGAGTAAGTAAATGTGCCCCATATTATAAAAATATAAGCTAAGATTATCCTATATGACTCTGTGGAAAGGGTTACATAATTTCATAAAGTTTCAAGAGTTGACTTAGATACATTGGAAATGTCACATCACAAACTGAAGTCGTTATTGGTCTTCCAACCAAACATGTCAGGGGTGCTGCCTGGCTGTACTTACAGTAGTATATGCCAAGACACTTTGTTTATTCATAGAGCACATACAGCTGATTAATTGCCTGTTCATTAGACAATTGCTAATAGTCTGGCAAGTTTGTGGCCCTATAGGACAACATTGGACACAACTTTGCTAGCATAAACAATTTGTAATAAGACCCTAGAGGTCTTGGTTTACTATGTGCATGGATACATGTATTTTATTTATATACGATTCAGATTTACACATAGATTTTTTTTTATCTCAGTTAATGTTTTTTAGACTCTGCTGAGAGATGTCTTAATGCCATTGGCGTTATGGAAGATTTGTTCTCTTTAGGATGTCAGGAGTTATGACGTGATATTATGAGATGGGATATTTATATATGTGATTTAAGGACAGGACTGCATGGCTCTCTAATAGCTTTTGTGATCTCTTATAAAACCCTTGGGAGTTATTCTTTACTGTGTGTTTGGATACATTGATCATGACTACACAATTCACATTTACTTGTCATCTTGGTTAATGGTTTTAATTCTACTTTATAGTGAATTCATGCCAAAGACTTCTTTGGGAACCCCAATACACCTATGGATTCCAATGATTGTATGAACGTGTTCATACTATGTACAATTTGTACATATTATTATTGGCACTCTGTGGGAACATTTACTAAAACAGTGCAAACTGCACTATATGTGTAGTGTGCAGAGGGTGCCAAATGCAGGATTTCTGGCGCACGTTCTTCATGAATCTGGCACCCCCTGTACTGCCCCGACAGAGTGCACCACTTTTTTTGGTGCACCTTTAAAATGGGATATGTGACTTTGTGGGGCACATTTACTAAGGGTCCGCAGCCGCGAATCCGTCGGGTTTTTCCCGAATATTTCCGCTTTGCACTGTATTTCACGGGATTGTGGCGCACGAGATCGATTTTTGGCGCAATTGCGCCGACTTTCGCGCGACAGAAATCGGGGGCGTGGCCAACGGACAACCCGGAGGATTCGGAAAAACCGCAGAATTTAAAAAGCCATTTGTGCCGCAAGATCAAGCACTCACATACACCAGAAAAAAGCAGGTGAACTTCGGCGGACCTCGGCGCAGCAGCGAAACCTGGTGAATATCGGCGCACGGACCTTAGTGAATCCCGGCAGAACCCGAATCAGCGTCGGAGAACCCGCCGCTGGATCGCGACTGGACCGGGTAAGTAAATGTGCCCCATTATGTTTAATCTGGTGCACGGTCCGACTGAGCACCGGAACGTCCCCTTCAGTGCAGAAATTTGTCAAGAATTTTGCAGCTGCAACACAAAAGGGTCACGTGCGACATAAATGTGGCTCAGGCGATTCTTATATACCCGTGCAAGCAGTTTGGACTAGAAAGAACGTGCAAAGTCCGACAGAAAACTGGTGCAGTAAGTTGTTCTTGAAAACCACAATATTCTGAAGTAATTGCCATTCTCGTAATTTAAAGGATTCATACAGCAGTCATACACATGAGGTTTAAGGCTCTTTGTGGATTCTCTTGTATTAACTTCTTAAAAGGCTTGGCCACTTTACCTCATGTTTGTAATGTGTGTGTAAGTGTGAGGGGCAGGATATTAGGGAATTTCTAAATATACATCTATTTAGTGTTCTGCTCCGCTTACTTGATATGTGAAGTGATGCCTCCTATCTTTTACCTCATCAGCCTGACATTCCTGTTCATAAAATGGCTGCAGATCGAGGGTCATGTGATCGCTAACTGTCCCTGAACACCAGCACCATGATCTTATATTTATGAATATGATCATAAGGTCCTGGCAAGGCTATTGTTCATGGACAGTTAGAAATCACATGACCCTCCATATGCGGCCATTTTAGGGACAGGGAATGCCTGGCTGATGGGGTTTAAGACAGGAGACTTCACTTTACATATTAAAAACGCAGAGCAGCACTATTATTAGATGTATATTGGTAAATTACCTAATATCCTGCCCCCCCACACTTACACACACAATACAAAAAACATGAGGTAAAGTGGCCAACCCTTTAAGGACAAGGCGTTTTTGTCTCTATTTAAATCTGATATGTGTCCCTATTCTTAATTTCAGCAAGAAAATCTTACAACCCAAAATAGTTGATAGGATTTATCATATATCTATCTATATTGCACAGGATAAAGGACAAATGCATTTCAAAATTTATTGTTCAGAGACACCCCACTTGTGATTTGTGACAGCTAGGTATGTAGCAGGGCTCAGAGCCTTGAGGACAGCCTTTAATCTGGGGTCATTTTGGTGCCTTTCTCTTTGTCAAAACAAACAATATATTCTGATGTAGTCCCACACAGCTGTCACCTTCCCGTCACTGAACCAACCAATATTGCCCTTTGGAAGGATCTCACAGGAATTTACTTTTGTAATTTGTCTTTTTTTGTTCAGACTCAGAAGCTGCCGTTGAGATGATTGGTAACCCCCAAAGGCAGACTTGGAAAGCTATTTGGTGCTTAGACATAATTAATTTTAATTTTAATTTTATTTTAATTTTATTATTAATTTAAATTTTTCTGTAAACACAAACTTATAAGGACTTACAGTACTTTTTGAAGCATAAGTTCTACTTTATTTTTAAGTAAGTCACTGAAAGTTTCATTTAATGTATTGGGAATGTTAAAGGATAACATTTTTAATTACATGGATTTAGCAAAGAAGTGGTGAAAAAGATCTCTCTTTACAAGACTTTGGCAAATAAGGCCGCAGCATGTCATAAGGCTTCCTGAAATCCCGCTTTATGTGATTAGGGTTCCTGAAAACCTGCTTCATGTCATAAGGCTTCTTGAAATCCCTTTTTATGTCATTAGGGTTCCTGAAAACCCGCTTCATGTCATAAGGCTTCCTGAAAGTCATGCTTGGTGTCAAGGAGGCTGCCTTACAAAAAATAGGCATGGTTTTTCTTTTCCCATCCTGGAAAACTTATTTGCATATTTTCAAAGGTGACACAGTGTACTACCATTGACAGACTCATGTGGTAACATCCATTGTCTTAAGAAGTAATTCACCATCATCACCATACAGCGAATGCATGTCTAGAGATGTATTAACTTAAAGAGAACCCTTAATTGACCCTGACCTATCTGTTTTTATTAAATAATTCTATTTTTGTGTGAAATAACAGGTTTTGAGCATCTTTTCTTAGTTGTCCCAGAAATGTACTAATAAATTGACAACTGGGTGTTACCAGTTAGGGGTGTGCCTTTACTATGATATTGCCTTATTTATGTAAGGCTACAGTCCATTCAATAGGGCAATAGTAATACTCACAATTTCTACATTTTAAACAGGAATGATAAAAAATGAGTTTTTGGTCTTTTAAATGAGCAGTAAAATTTCAAAAAGTTGGAAACCTCAATAGAAATGTCTAAACTTTAAACATGATGTATAATATTGTGTTGAAGAGTGAATAGAGCATGATCCCTAATACACATAATCCCAGAAGGCAGATTTATTTCAGTTAATAAGTTCCCTGTGGTCTTGTTGGAGAAACATACAGCTGTTTGTAATGAGAACTAAAAAGGCTTTGCCGAGGCATTTTGTTTTGTTTCTGTGGCGGTCAGAAGGCAATCTGCATATTATGAGAATAATTAGACTTAATGCACATAGACATGTAAATTACACACAGGAATGAAACTTTCATTTTCATCCTTAAGTTTGGGTTGTTTGGCTAAGATTGAGCTGATGGAAAAGAAGTGATGTTGAAGAAGATATATTTTGATCGCCTATCTGAACTCATCAGATGATTCCCAGATTTAATTCTACAATCATTAAAAACATGGTTGCATAACAACTAATAGAAAATGTTGGAAATGTGAGGAGACTACGAAGAACAAAATTCACGGTGGTCAAGTGGTTACCATTCTGACCTCATATCACTGGAATTTTAAAAGCAATTTTTCTTGCACTTGCTGTGGTCTACAGTAGTAAGTAAGATCAAGTTAATTTAACATTGTATAAAAAGAGGAAAGTTTGGCTATATGTTTGTCAAGATGGAGAAAAGGGTGCAAGCCCTGAGCGTACCCACAACCTCTGTCCCAGCCATCTTGTCAAGCCCTGCACTAACTCGTTGCCATACTATAATCTGGGCATGTGCTCAGAAAAGATTACAAACAGAAAGACAGGTGAAGTCAAAATAATCAGGTCAAAACCAAGATGGCATTGAGGTACAGGATTACTAGGCAAAGAATAGTCAAGAACATAGCAAGGGTGGAGATACACAATATAATTCAATATCCCAATAGAAGAAGTATTACAACAAGTGTAGGAAGATGTGTACAAGCAGTACCTAAGTAAATGAAGAAAAGGTATATGTGAAATTCCTGGATGCTAACCCAGCCGCGAGCTGGTTTGGCCATCCATCACTCATACCACACCTACACATACCACACATACTCCAAGGTGAGAACCAATAATGCTCTACTTTGAGCAGCCAAAAGTGGCTTAAACAGCATGAGTTCTGGCAATGTGATGACAATGTGATGAAACCAGAGATATGTATAACAATATTACAGGTTGCGGGCTCACCCGTGGCACTCTGTACTCGCTGGCACATCCATGTACATGAGGGCGGCGTGCGCCGGCTTCAGTGAATTTACAGGGAAAACGTATCGTTAATTGGTGCTGGCCATTTCCCAGAATTCTATTCAAACCTGCCTCTCCCTGCACACCCTGCTGGATCTTTGTGCCTAGTGCCTCAGAGAAAGCTGTTCCATGTGATTTACTGTGTTCCTGAATGCCCGTTGTGACCCTGGTTCTGCTAGTGACTCTGATCCTGTGCTGCCTGTCCTGACATTCCGCTACGTCCCAGACTCCTATCCTGTGCTGCCTGTCTTGATCTCCTGCCTGTTTCCGACCACGAGTTTGCCTTTGATTCTGTACTTCGCCTTGGCCACCACCGCGGACAAAGTTGCACCTGTGGAATGACCTGGTGGTACAACGCCGCAACAATTCCAACCTGCGTTGTGGCCGGCTCTGGTGAAAACAGGGTACCCCTTAGATTCCGGTCCCAGGTGTCGGCTCACGTCATCGTCCACAGTGGTACAGAGTATCCACTACCTCTGAATCCTGACACAATATCATCTTTTCACAGCTGGATCTGACTCAGGTTGGTGCACCTATTGTTCTATAGACTATTAAAATAATTGGATGCAGGAGAATATTTGTAACCCTGTTCATGTCATTCATTATGTAAAATTAGTATCTGAATGGCCTCTTACCTTTCAACTTTTCGTATATATGACTGCTAATTTGCACCTACTATTGTATTTTTTTATAAATATTTTGTGATTAGCAAATCTGAACTGGACAGTTTTGGGCCAAACATCATGTGTTTTGGTCTGCAATTCTGAACTAGAACTTCAACCAGAAGCAGCTATCAATCAATCCCATGCCCAGGATGGACATGGCTGTGATTGACCCGGCAGGACACATAATCAAGCTGTATAAGAGGCCTAGCACCATTAAAGCCAAGAAAGAGCATAGTACAGTGGAAGTAACTGCATATATATAGCCCTACTGTCTCTGAGTGCAGTTACAGTGGGGCAGATATATTAAGCTGTCTGAAAGTCAGAATATTCCTAGTTACCCATGGCAACCAATCACAGCTCCCCTTTAAAATATTCATGAACACTGGTAAAATGAAAGCTGAGCTAAAATTGGTTGCCATGGGCAACTAGGAATATTCTGACTTTCAGACAGCTTGATAAATCTGCACCAGTGTGTATAGCTATACTTTCCTATAACTATGTGTGTATACCCACAGCGTCTTATAGTGCATGGACAATAACTTCCTGTGCATACCCATACCAATTAATTAATATGTATTTTATATTATTACTTTAAGTCATTTCTTTTAAGAATTTCTTGCAAGACAATTGCCCCCATTTTGCAGCCCTCTACCCATTACTACATCAGCTTACAGCCATTTTGGGGTCAAAAAGTTTGGGTCCCTATTTATTTTAAAGGGTTTCAGGTTTGAGTCAAGTTTGGAGACCCAATCCAAACTTTTGTTTGAAGTTCAGCTGAATTCATCGAACCTGAACTTCTACAGGTTCACTGAACACTATTTGTAATGCTATTTGTTCAGATTGAAAAATTAGCTTTTTTATTTTTTAACCTCAAATTTCACAAATAAAATGACTTGACACAAACTTAGATTACATTTTGTTAAATCGATACTACTAGTGACTACAGTTAACTTTTTATCATATATTCTCTTGTGTCAGCGTGTCAATCCGCCGGGGAGTCATGCATAAATTATATAATGGTAGTGCAATGAGGCTCTTGGCAAAGCGCCTCGGGCTTATTTGCATAGTTAATAAAGCTCTTTCTCTAGGAAACCTGGTCATTCTAAAACATGAAAAAATTAATTAATTGCGGTTCTCGATGCCGTTCTTTTTGTGTCACCTCAAGTGGGGCATTATGTAATCCATGATCCAGTCGATAAGAAAGATGTAGATAAGTCGTTTCTATTCTTCTATTTGTGTGCAGTTTATGGGAGACATCATAGCAGCAAGTCACCACCCACCAGCTAGAAACAATTTATAAAATGATAGAGCCTGCACGGGAATGTGGGGACAGGAGGGACTTACACCATGTAATTTATATTCAATAGATTATTGCCAAAATCACACACAAAAAGAGGCAAATTCTGGTGACAAATCTCCTGAATGTATTTTCGTCTATAGATTAATAATCCATTTTAGATTCGTAATCATAATGTTTAACCCACTATGAACAGACCTGTCTTTTAAATTTCTTCTCTGTGTGCTATGCAGTACAGGCAGTCCCCGGGTTACGTACAAGATAGGGTCCGGAGGTTTGTTCTTAAGTTGAATTTGTATGTAAGTCGAAACTGTATATTTTATAATTGTAGATCCAGACAAAAAAAATTTTGGCCCCAGTGACAATTGGAGTTTGTACATAGGGGGCAGTATTATAGTAGTTATATTCTTGTACATAGGGGGCAGTATTATAGTAGTTATATTCTTGTACATAGGGGGCAGTATTATAGTAGTTATATTCTTGTACATAGAGGGCAGTATTATAGTAGTTATATTCCTGTACATAGGGGGCAGTATTATAGTAGTTATATTCTTGTACATAGTGGCAGTTTTATTGTAGTTATATTTTGAGTGTCACATCTGGATTTGGGATTATTCTGGTTATATCTTACATTATGTAATTTGTGAATATAATATTTTCGGTTTGTTATTTACACACCCCGGGCTTGATGATAATATCCCGGTCCTGGCGTCTCCCTGCGGTGCGCGGTGCCAGGCGAAGTCACCATCTGGGGTTCTCTCTGTTCTTCCTTTTGCTGTTGTGAAACAAATGCCCACAATTTATGCCAACATTTATTGTAAAATCTCACCATTTATTACTCTATCACTGATCTATTGTTCCTCTCGTCATAACTTTATGTTATAAATACTATGAAAATCTTAAGTAAATTTCTGCATTTCATGGTCTATTCTCCAGTCACATCCAAAGCTGCATTATATTCTTTTTTTTACTGTCGATGTTTTGAAACGTAACTATTTGATTTGGTTTTATGTTCTTATGCTCCTGTTGCTGCTTTTATGTCGATGTTTACACTGAAATGATGTTTGTAATTGGAGATTTTTTTATCCCTGCAAGAGAAAAACCCGGTAAATATTTACATACAGTCGATGTGTGATACATACAAATAAGTAATACTACTATAAGGCGACTCAATCATAAAATGGCACTTTGACACTTTGCTAAAAAAATACTGCCAGACAGTGCTCAGATAATTGTGTGACCCAGTCCTGCATTTATAGAACTTTTATTCTTATTATTTGTAATACTGTTGGCAACCAATGTAACAATGTCCATACAGTGTAACAATTCAAAAAAGTATCAAGTGATTTGGAATGTAAATAATACAGCCAAAGAATACAACCAATAATACTGCAATAAAGGGCAGACATATACAGGGAGTCCCCGGGTTACGTACAAGATAGGGTCCGGAGGTTTGTTCTTAAGTTGAATTTGTATGTAAGTTGAAACTGTATATTTTATAATTGTAACTACAGAAAAAAAAAAATTTTGGCCCCAGTGACAATTGACCTTTTTTGCTGTAATGGGACCAAGGATTATCAATAAAGCTTCATTACAGACACCTTACAGCTGATCATTGCAGTCTGGGAATATAATAAAGCACTCAGAAAGCTTCACCAGAGGTCAGAGGGGTCTATCTGTAACTAGGGGTTGTCTGTAAGTCGGGTGTCCTTAAGTAGGGGACCGCCTGTAATGCATTATATAAAAGTGTTGTATAGTGTTATATGGGATGGAAATAATACCGCCAAAAAATGCAAACAGAAAAACTGCCATACAGTAATAGAATACAGACATATAATGCAATACAGGCGGTCCCCTATTTAAGGACACCCGACTTACAGACGACCCCTAGTTACAGACGGACCTCTCTGCCCACTCAGACCTCAGATAAAGCTCTCTGGATGCTATTACTATAGTCCCAGACTGCAATGATCATATCTGAGGTGTCTGTAATGAAGTTTCATTGATAATCCTTGGTCCCATTAGAGCAAAAAAAATTTGAAACTCTAATTGTCACCGGGGTTAATTTTTTATTTTTTTTTTGCCTGGATCTACAATTATAAAACATACAGTTTCGACTTACATACAAATCCGACTTAAGTACAAACCTATGGAACCTATCTTGTACGCAACTCGGGGACTCCCTGTATATAATAGTATTATCTGGGATGGAAATAATACCGCCAAAGAAAAAAATCTAATGATTGTATTGCCATACAGGGAACTTATAGATTCTAGTTTCATAGAACATGTAAATAAAATCTCAGTAGAGTTCACCGATCATAGAGCAATCGAGTGTAAAGGTAATGATGCAATATAGCAGGCCAAATAATACCGCCATATAGACACTTGAATGACGATATGGTGTAGTACAGAGATGCGACCGCAGAATACGCCCTTAATACCGCGATACAGCGTCGATTTAAAAGTGACGGAATGTTTGGAAAAACAGAATATAAATAATTCCAAAGAAAACTCTAAAAATACTGAGCTGGTGCCCGGTATTTCCATCGGAAACCTGCCACTACAAGTGGTAGGTTTCCTTTAAGTAGGGGACTGCCTGTATTTCAAAAGGGTCTCCGTAGCTCTGTATCCATTTGGATCCACTATTAGAATAGATACAGCAGTCACAATTCTCACTACAAAACTGGACTCAATTCTGGTGCCCAGATTCCTCAAAGGGATTAAATTGAATGAGTTTAAACAAAAATTTCCCTTTAATATGTCCACTGGATTTGACAATCCAGTGTTTCTTTGGTTGAAACGTAGTTTAATTCCTTCCTGCCAATATCGTTAGAAATTCTCTTTAAATTTCTTAATTGGACTGGGGATTGTCAAGTAACTCCATGTCCAAAATTCATGCTTAGCTCCCTAATAATTGAATGTTGAAGGAAATATACTCTTTATTAATTGTATAACATCACATACAGCTCACAGTGAGTGATTTAATTCGTTTATTACAAAGACAGAATCAGAGGTATAGGAGTAAGATTCTGCTAAATCTATTAAATTGCAAACATAAAAAAGAATAGAAAATAACAAAGCCAGACATATTCTGCATCTCCGGGATTTATTCTCCATATGGTAGTGAAATTAATCAATGCGCTCAGAATGTAGATGTCCAAGATTCATTGTATTTTCATGAATTCTCTCCCTTTTATCAAACAGCCATATATTTTATTTCCTCTTTCCGTTTTCCATCTGCTAAGTAGGATGATGTGGAACAAGTGACAGGTGCGTTATCTCACACCTTCTACTAAGCAATTTTGCTTTTTTTTGACGTTATGTATGTCTCAAACACTTAGGGTTATAAAGGACCACCCTGGTGCTAATAGTAATACAGGCAACAGGATTAGAATTTTTTTTTTAAAACAAAACAAAACAGAATCTATGTACATGGATACCATTTAGCTAATGTTGTTAGCGAGCACTAAAATAATCCATTTTCCAAACTGGAGACGATCTCTAAGCTTTGTAAAGCCCTTTCTACTCTATGCTGTACACAAATGAATACAAGGTGCCAGATTGTCTTTTGCTACCTGGCATATTCTGTACATATATACATTTTTAAAACTCAACTTAAGCTTAAATAGGTTTTTATTGGCTCAGTACATATTTGTCAAAGACCTGTTAGCTCGCTAATAAAATGAGGGGAAGTCACTAGAGGAAGTAGAAAACCTGCTGACATTGGCACAACTATGAACTAGGATATACTTTTTTTAAGCATGAAATAACAATTCTGAAGCAATTTTTTGATTTAGAAATCTGTATTACAAAATTGAATATTTTTTTTTTCAGAAAAATTTATCAAAATAAATTTACTGTAACAGGATCAATATATCCACGAATTCCCCAAAATAGTAAAATCTAAGTAGATTAATGCTGTAAATGGTTAATTACATATTGGTCTCCATAAAGAATCTTGTCGTTTCACTATATACCAGTGGTGGCGAACTATGGCACGAGTGCCAGAGGTGGCACTTTCTGTGGACACCCGGGCCATCTTCCCAGCACACCAGACAGGACTCAAATAATCTTTCTGCAGTTCCAAGCAACTTAAAAGATGCTGCTTTCAGTCATATATTAAAGTGATACTTCACTACTTGGGACTGTAGGAAGAGGGGAAATGAGTAGACAGGGCCGAATTATCTTTGGAGGACCTTCTGCTGGTCCCATGATTCAAATGCAGTGATGCAAATTTTCCAGCCTTTTTTTTCTACTGTGTTGCTGTCCTCAGGAGGCCAATATGATTGAAAGTTGTTGAACAGAGAGCAATAAGTTACTGCTTTAATTTTTGGTTGGCACCTCACGATAAATAAGGGGGGTTTTGGGTTGCAGTTTGGGCACTCGGCCACTCAAAGGTTCGCCATCACTGCTATATACTATAAAAGTAATTAAAAGGTGCCATTACAAAATATAGTGGGTACAGAAAGTATTCAGACTCCTTTAAATTTTTCACTCTTTGTTTCATTGCAGCCAATTTGGTAAGATCAAAATAATTCTGTTCCTTCTGTGCATTCTGCACTCCATCTTGACAGAAAACAGAACTGTAGATATTTTGACCTAGTACAGCCAAAAGTCTTCTTGGGAATGATGCAAGTTTTTCACACCTGGATATGGGGATCCTCTGCCTCTTCCTTGTAGATCCTCTACAGTTCCCTTAGGTTGTATGGGGAATGTTTGTGGACAGTCATTTTCCGGTCTCTCCAGAGATTGGGTTTAGGTCAAGAATGGTCACATGGTTGTTCTGAAGCCACTGATTTGTTATTTTAGTTGTGTGCTTAAGATCATTGTTTTGTTGGAAGGTGAACCTCGGCCCTGCCTGAGGTCTGTACTTGGCTTCATCTTTCCTTCAATTGCAAGCAGTCATCCTGTCCCTGCAGCTGGAAAACAGCCCCACAGCATGATGCTGCCAGCACCATGTGTCACTGTTGGGATTGTATTTGGCAGGTGATAAGCAGTGCCTTAGATTTAACAGCAAAAAGTTCAATCTTCGTCTCATCAGACCAGAATCTTATTTATAATATTATATTAATAATATTAATCATATTCTTGGAGTTCTTCATGTGTTTTTTGCAAACTGTATGCAGGCTTAAAATTGTCACTATAACTCTATGTTTTGCACTGTGGAGAGGCTTCCGTCAGCACACTCTGCCATAAAGCCCTGACAGGTGGAGGCTGCACTGATAGTTGACTTTCTCCCATCTCCCTACTGCATCTCTGGAGCTCAATCACAGTGATCTTGGGGTTCTTCTTTACCTCTCTCACCAAGGCTCTACTCCCATGGTTGCTTAGTTTGACTGGACAGTCGGGTCAAGGAAGAGTTGTGGTCATCCCAAATTTCTTCTATTTATGGAGACCACTGTGCTCTTGAGTGCTGCACAAATTCTTTTGTAACACTGTCCAGATCTGTCTCTAAGCTCCTTGTGCAGTTCCTTAAACCTCATGATTCTCATGTGCTCTGACATGCACTGTAGGCTGTGAGGTCTTGTATAGACAGGTGTGGCCTCAGTGAAATCAGTTTAATTAAAAATAGCTGGACTCCAATGTAGTAGTAGAACCATCTCAAGGAGGATGATAAGGAAATGGACAGCATGTGAGTTAAATATGAGTGTTATAGCAAAGGGTCTGAATACTTATGTACCATGTAGATTGAGTAGATGAGTGTAGCTTAATGTGCAAAAAAGGGACTTTTTTGATCTTACCAATTGGCTGCATTGAAACAAAGAGTGAAAAATGTTAAGTTCAGTAATATATAGATACAAATTTACTGTCCAACATTAATGGCTCAGATCTAAGCTAGGAAATACAAAAAAAAATAAAAGTAAATTAACACCATCTCTCTGTGGCTACATTATTTTTAACACACAATGCTTGTACATCAGGGGAGCAGTTTGTACCTTTCATCACAAAGCATTACAAACTGTGATTTATCACACTACACACCCAGTGATCCTTCAATAAACTACAAACTATATGGAATGCATAATCTGTCAATGGATTATCAGTTTACATAATGTAAAGATTTGAGAATCATGAGCTGCAGTCATCAGCATTTCAAAGAAACAGTGCGAGAAAACAGTTCTTATACAAAATTTTACCAAAATGTTATATGTTTTATGGTAGTGTTGACTTTACTTATATTGTATCAACCTATTAAACAGCACTTTACAAAGATGGTAGTCACCCTCCTCAATCTTTTAGAGAATCTGTGTGGCAAATATGGCAGAAGATTTGCTGCTTATGGTAATTTTTCCTATGTTTACTTCTATCCTGCACTATTGTCAACTCTGCCTTATTACACTCCCGGCTTATTAATTCACAGATGCCTCTTCTGGTCACTTTCTCTACCAGGACTCTGGTAGAGGACTCTTTCCTGTTTGTGTCACTGTGTTTCCACATTGGGACAGAAGGGAAATTCTAACATTTTTCACCTACCGCTTAAGGTCAGATGGGCAATTCGGTAGGGAAAGCTAGGTGGGGCGATCTAGCTTTAGAGCTTCATTTCTATACTACTTTTTCAT
Source organism: Engystomops pustulosus (assembly GCA_019512145.1). Lineage (NCBI taxonomy): Eukaryota > Metazoa > Chordata > Amphibia > Anura > Leptodactylidae > Engystomops > Engystomops pustulosus. Next base: position 47,905,604 of record CM033641.1, on the reverse strand, counting down.
CTTTGTTGGTTCCCTTACAGGAGAATTACATAGTTGTCCTTGCTGTCACACCTACTAGAACTTATTACACTGAAAAGCAAAGGGGTAACTTTAAGGCTCCATATATCAAAATTCACAACATTTTTGAACAATTGATTGCCATTTTATATACAATCATCTTGGCTATCTCATAAATAAATGTGGCACAAAACTATTTATGATATTCCACATAATATTAATTATTGTAATCTCTACAGTCCGTCTATTTACCAATACTTAGATAATTTCCATTGGTTCCCTGATTTTCAAGAGGTATTCATGCGACACAAATTTCTGCATTGAAGAGGATGTGGGATTGAAGTCAGACTGATCACCAGATTTACACACAAAGTCCAAAAGAGATGAGTTAAACGCCCCATGTTAAAAGTGCACAGTGATGCACTTGGTCGGAGAAGTGCAGGAAGCACCAGATTCATGCAGAACGCGCACCAGAAATCCTGAATCTGGAGCCCTCTGCACTATACACAGGTAAACTGCACATAGTATAGACTGCACTGTTCTTAGTAAATGTGTCCTATTCTATAACACTGCCCTTTGGTGTCATTTGATAACATGTGATGTGCTGCACTTGCTCTATAACAGCTGTGTCTTAACTGTAGTATGAAATGTGTAGGTGAGGAGGCACTCTTTTTGACCTGATTTTTAATTTGTGGCTAATTTTAATTTGTGGCTGCCCGAGATCATCTTGAGTTTTTCCATGTGTTCTGACTTCCTGATCAGAGTTTTCTTCTGGTATTGGAATTCTTCTGTGTTGATGGAGTTGGTAAAGTGTGCTGTAATTTTAGTTTTTGTCTGTTTTATACTTTATTATTTGCATTCTTAGTTATGTATCCAGCGATGCTACAAACTATAAATTATTCTTGCACCTTACTGTGAGGGCGCCAGACCACATAAGTATATGTGTGCAGAAAGAGAGTGATTCATTGGGCAGTTCCTAAATTCCCTTCCACCTGTTGAGGCTTGACATATATAACACACACTGAGACACTTTAGGAAGAATTTAGTATAAACTAGGATGAAAGTAAAAGGGAGTAAAATTCTCCAGTTATGTAAGTGATACTTATAGAGCAATATATTAGTTTTTCCAGTCACTTATTGCAATGTATCTACAGTTTTGATCCCATACAAAATGCTTGATATTTTACTCTACATATACAGCAAAATTCAGGGAAACATTACTATTTTATGTGACAAAAACTAGTTCCTTACATGTCTGTGATGTTTAGCCTCTTGCCGCTTATGTTTTTTTTCCATTTTGTGCTTCCATTTTTCACTCCGTCTTCCAAAATCCATAAGTTTGTTATTTTTCCATGTACATAGCTGTATTATGGCATATTTTATTTGTTATACATTGTACTTTCTAGTGGTGGTATTTCATAATCCATGCTGTGTATAGACAATCTGGAAAAAAATTCCAAATGAGGTGAAATTGACGAAAAATTGCATTTGCGTCATATTCTCATGGGATCACCTCTACTTTATTCTTTATCACGGGCTTGGAAAATTTAGATGGGTTTAAATAGATTTGAAAAAATTAAATCTTTTTGTTCTTTATTTTACCATATTTGGACTTTCTTATACTGTAGTGTACAGACCTGATTTTTAGCAGGATGAGTTGACGTTTTCATTTCTTCCATTTTGGTGACTGTATTACCAGTGAATCACTTTTAACTTCTTACTGTGGGTGATTGGAGAGATCTCACGGGCTGAGCGCTCTCCATAGTCGGTGGGTGTTTGCTGCATATTGCTTTTTACACAGTGTATTACAATGTGCAATTTGCACATTGTAATACATGACGTGTAAAATCCCTATAAACTGCCATACTGTAGTATGGCAGTATATGGTAGGATCAGATAAACTAGGGTTAAAGTACCCTAAGGGGTCTAAAAGAAATAGTAAAAAATAAAAAAATGTTTAAAAAATTAAATAAATAAAAAAGCCTAAAAATTCAGATCACCCCCCCTTTCCCTAGAACTGATATAAATATAAATAAACAGTAAAAATCATAAACATGTTAGGTATTGAAGCGTCCCAAAAGGTCTGATCCATCAAAATATAATGGTTATTCACAATGTTTAACCCTGTAACAGGAAAATAGCACCCAAAGTCAAAAATGCCAAAATGGCTGCGCAAGTGCTATGCACCACTGATGAATCTTTGCTCTTTTAAGAGCGAGAAGGAAATGTGCTAGATTTCATATTAACTTTGATGCAATTTTGTGGCGGGGAATATAACTGTCTAAATGTTTTAGAGAATCAGATTCCCCATATACTTGTGGTTAGTCAAGATGCTCCACGCAATAAACAGAAGTTTCCCAAGTGTTTCTAAGAACCCATCTGTAACTTTTCCTTATAGGTTCTACATCATGACTACCATGATCCTGAATGTTGAAGGGTGGCTCATTTTTTAAGACTTTATTTAATTTAAAGGTTGTTTTAAAGGGAACCTGTCATTAGGAGCCTTTTTTCAGGCTTCCCCATGTCCCCATAGAGAATAGTGTACACATTGCCAAAGTGTTTTTACACTGAAAAGAAAAGTTAGAGTGAAATTTTACCTTGATCACTGCAGAGCAGTGTCCCGTGTCCCATGGGAGTGGCCAGTGAGAAGCGGTGTCCCCCCTCACCATGAAGGAGCCATGTCCCAAAGGTGGGGAGGGGGGCACTCCTTACTGGCCGCTCCATTGGGACACGAGACACTGCCCTGCACAGAGAAAGGTAAACTTTTACCTAACTTTTCTTTACAGCGGAAAAACCCAGCATAATAAAAACACTTTGGCAATGTGCATTTTGCGTCAAGGATGTGCACACTATTCTCTATGGGGACATAGGAGAGCCAGAAAAAGGGCACCTGATGACAGGTTCCTCCTGAATAAATATCCTAACATAGGATACATAGGAACATAGGAGCATAAGTACTAGTAGAGCTTCAGAAAGTAACATAAAATTCTAAAGTAAACTCTTGTCCAAAAAGTTCTCAGCAATAGTGATTCCATAACTCACATACAGTTTTTTTTTCCACGTTACCCTAATTGCAGGAACTTCAACCTAACTCCACTATGAACAATTCGTAATGCATCTGAAAGTTATTATTGGATTTCTTAAATCAATAATTTATGTAGTTTTAACTAAGCACAAGATAGATTTAATTGTATTTAATTGTAAGTTTTACCTTAAACTGCTGGTCTACCAAAGGAAATCACACTGAAAGCCTCTTCACCATAATGCATATTTTCCTAGGATTTGCGAATAGATGCCGGTTAGATTAGCAGGTTATATGGTGGATGGATTCTTGAGCTGTTTTATTGCATTGGCTGGAGGATGGAACCTGAATGTATTTCAGGGTCTAAGAAAACTTCATGCAGCCTAGGTTCTTGGATTGCAGTCCAGGGAAGTGTGACATTAAAGTGATATCCTTTATATGGTTACCAAAGAGTGCAATGTTTTTTTTTTTTTAGAATGGAGAATATTATAAACCACTACCACAGAGGGCGAATGTGGTTCAAACCCTATTTAAGGGTTTACTTACAAAATTAAAAAGACAATTTTCTAGAAAATTAACCAAATTGACTGAATGTAGCAGCAGTATCTGTCTTTAGAGAGATATTGGTATATTATGGGCTTTTCTGTTCATTGCAGTGATCAGCTTTGCAAACTGAATTTGGAGACAGCTAACCAAAACAATAAAATACTACAATATTTAGTACATCGACATAGAAGAGCTGCATTAAAGGATCAGGATTGTTAACTAAGCTCCACTTACCTCGGTGTTTTGCCCCCATTGTCAGGATCTGCTTTTCTTAAAGGGACCTACCCCACAAATCTACCTATAAGGTAGATCGGGTTTAGGTGATCAATGGGGACGTGAGGGATATGCCCTTTTAAGGGCTAATCCTCCTCCCTGCACTTTTTCATAACGTTAATTTGATATTTATTCAAATTACTTATGCAGCTACCGGGGCGGTGGTAGCCGCATATGAGATTACACGAAGCGGCTACTCCACGCCCGGCCCACTTTACCCCTCGCCTCTACTCACCCTCTTCGCGCGCGCTCCGCGTAGCTGCGCACCCTCGTCCGGCGATCCTGCTGTCTGCGCATGCGCAGAAGAGCAGGCCCGCGCCTGCGCGCTCACTGCTCCGAAACTGCGCGGGCCTGCTCTTCTGCGTCATCCAGACTCAGGATCGCCGACGAGGGCGCGCAGCTACGCGAGCTGCGCGCGAAGATGGTGAGTAGGAGGGGTAAAGCAGCAATACCGGGCGCACGTGAGTAGCCCCTTGGTGTAATCTCATATGCGGCTACTCCACGCCCCGAAGCCGCATACGTAAAATTTGAATAAATATCAAATGAAGTTAATCAAAAAGTGCGAGGGACGTGAGGATAGCCCTTAAAGGGCTATCCTCACGTCCCATGATCCACCTAACCACCCAATCTACCTTTATAGGTAGTTTGTGGGGGTAGGTGCCCTTTAAGCTTCCATTCCCTTCCCAATCTCAATTACTATATGGAGTCCATAGCCTGAGGGACTTTGCTTAATTTTTAAGCCTGCTTGGTTAAGTGTGCTTGGTTTCTTGATCCTGGTGTAGATGTCCTTTAAACTAAAAAAAAAAAAAATCATATTTATACTCAACACTATAACACATAATATACACATCATATACATGCAGATACTGTACAGTAGATACACCTTTTGGCTCATTACTTAAGGTTGCACGGTGCATTTTGTTGGACGCTGCACGTTCTTCATGGCAAACGGCTTGGACATGTTATAACCCCTTAAGGACGCAGCCATTGGCGTTAAGGCTCAGCCCGATTTTTTGGATGCTGACCTCGTCTCTTTATGGTTAGACTTTGAAAACACTGTTACTTATCAAACGTTCTGAGTTGTTTTTTTCCCCATGTTGTACTTCATTTTAGGTAAATTTTGGCTGATAAGTTGCGTTTATTTACAAAAAAAAGAAAATATATAAATTTTTTGAAAATGGCCATTTTCGAAAATCAAAATCATGCTTTCCAGGCAATAGATTTACCACCTAAATAAGTTGCAGAATAACATTTCCCATTTGTCTACTTTACATTTTCATAATTTCTGGAAATGTCTGGATAATTTATTTTGATGTCACGCGCGGCTTACAAAAAGAATATCGCTTTTCCGGATTTTCAATTGACTATTGTGTGGATAATACAGTTTGGAATGAAATTTTTACATATTTAGCATCAAAACCCCCCTATAACCACCCATTTTCAATCTGCACCCCTCAAGCTTTCGAAACACGTTTACGAAGATTGTTAACCCCTTAGATTCATCATAATTGAATCAAAATGGAGGTGAAATGTTAGAATGGTCCAAATTGTTCCTTATACGTTCTTTTAGCACTAAAATTTACACATTTCCAAAATATAAAAAGAAAAACCCACCAACCATTTGTTCTGCAATTTCTCCTGAGTACAAAGAACCCCCCACATGTGGCCTTACTTGTTTTATGGGCGCACGGCGAGACTGCAGAAAGGGAAGAGCGCCCTGCATCTGCCAGGATTTAGTTTCCTCCTCATTGGCCCCTTTTGAAGGCTATAAAATTTTCGCTTTTGCGTTTATTGGCCATGGTATGCCATTTATTTTTTGCGCGATGAGATGTTTTTTTTCCATGTTACCAATTTTGGGGTTGTGTATCCACCTTTGTTGAAAATTTAGGAATTTTTTTGAGGCGGAAGTAAGAAAGCATCATTCTGTAACTAGGATTTTTAACTTTTTTTTTTTTTTTTTTGGTGTCTCCCGTATAGACTAATAATCATGTTTATCTTTATCTATGGGTTTGATACGATTACGGATACCAGACTTGAAATATATTTTTCTTACTTTTACTAAATTTGTCAAACAAAACCCTATTGGGGAAAATCTATCATTATGTATTGCCGTCTTCCAGTGTGCATAACATTGTTACTTATTGGCTACGAGCTGGTTTGATGGCTTGTTTTTTTGCGAATGTTGTACTTTGCACCAGTATCATGTCGGAGTACACATGGTTTTTTGATCGCATTTATAGCATTTTTGTGGGATGAATAGCTAAAAATCATAATTGTTGAAGGTTTTAAGCAGTTTTTTTTTACGCGTTTTATTAGGGGGGTTCAATAATTATTTACTTATTTACGGTTGTTATGGACGCGTGATACTATTATGTGGGTTTATGTTATGATTATACTTTTTTTTTAGTTATGTCTCTTTATAGTTTGGGGTTTGGGCATTTTTTAGTGATTTTTACTTTATTTTTTTTTATTGAATAACATTTTTTTTTTACTTTTTCACTTTTATACCATGGGACATGACAAGCACTCATCTGATGCTTGTTCATGATAATATTCTGCAATACTCATGTATTGCAGATTATAATCAGTGTCAGCCTATACACTTGCATAGGCTTGCACTGTGCCATAAGATGACGTCACAGACGCCATCTGACTGGCAATTCTTGCAGTACTCTGGGGTCCAGATCAGGCAGACCCCATAGTTACTATAGCTACTATCGCGCCACACCCGAAAACGGTTCGGGGGGGGCCGATCGTGAGGGAAAGACCCCCCAATACATGTTAGATGCCGCGGTCGCGCTGACCGCGCATTTAACGGTTAAGCACCCGCGATCGAGAACAACCCCGACGCTGGTGTTACACTGTGTGCCGGCTATCACTCACTGCCGGCACCCCGTCTTTCCCGATGCCGGTTCGGCTCAGATCTTGAGCCAACCCGGCAGAGCTCAGCGTCCGTATATCGGACGCTGAGCGCTAAGTCACGATCTCAGCGTCCTATATATCGGACCTGACGGAAGAGGTTAACGAACTTTGCCGCCGCTATGTGTCGCACGTGACCCTTTTGTGGCGCAGCTGCCAGGGCTTCCTGCCGCCAAATTAAGGAGCATGCCGTAGACCTGGTCCACCTTAGTTGGACGACGGCGTATTTAACTTTCAAGTGTTTTTGCATGCCCTAAGTTAAAGGTGCACCAAAAAAGATTGTTAACATTGTCGAACCATTGTAGGACAACACATTCTTTAGTGAATCGTCATACACACACACTAGAAAACGGACAAGCACTTTTAGTGACTGTCCAAATTTGTAAGTAAATATGCCCATTATGTACACACACACAGATTAAACAATCATGTTCCCCCCACATAAAGTAAAGGTATCTTATACACCACATATTCATACTTATATACACATCATATATACTCAGAAACATTTTATACCTTATGCGCACATATTTTTGCACTGATATAACCTTTTATACCCTTACACACATCTTCCCAGTAGCTGCTGGACCACACCGGAGGAAGATGTCAGGATAGAAAATACCCGATCCGTTGTTCTTCTGTCCCCCTTCCTCTTCCCCCCGATTTTCTTATGTGAGCTGCAGATTCATGCTGTATACGTGGAATGTGCTCTGTAATATAATTTATGTCTATACTGACCTTGATTAGAATAATACGATACACTTTATTGTTCCCTGGGGGGAAGTCTTTGTACAAAAGTGTCCCAGAGACTGATACACAGAGTTACAGATAACTTTACGGAGTGTGTCGTATATACATGTTGCTCGTTTCCTAGGTGCTAGTTTCTTAGTTGCACCAAACAACGGTATATAGTTTAAGACATTTTTAACATGACCACATTACAAAACATACAGCAAATGATTACGTACAAAATACACAAAGGACAATAACAATAACACAGAGATGTAAGAATGGGGGTTTTATATGGGGTAATGCATGGGCCGGCTCCAGGTATCAGTAGCCCGCTGGGCGAAAGAGCCTCAGTGGGCCCCTTTGCAGTGAACTCACGTGCCATCATTAAATTCAAAACTAAAAACTGTCTCCTGTTTCCCTGAAATATTCCCAGTTTTCATCCCAAACAGTCGTGTCACGTCAGGGCATTTTGAGGTCATTTAACCACCAGGGTGAATTCAAAATGTGTGCCCCTCCACTCTGCAAGTAATAAAACTGAAACTTCAACTCAGCTGTCTGCGGAACCTCATAACAACACACCCTGAGCGCTGCGAACCTCATAACCACACCTACTGCTGCGGAACCTCATAACACACACCTGAGCTGCTGCGGAACCTCATAACACACACCCCTGCTTACACAGAACCCTCTCTGCTTCTCATGTACATGATTAATATCATTCACACATCCACACAACCAGCAAGACATATATACAGGCAGACAGACATGCATACAGCTACAGAGACATGCATACAGATACAGGTACATGCAGATAGATACAGAGACATGCATAAAGATAGACAAGCATGGAGGCAAACACACACACACTGACAGACAGATACATGCAGGCAAACACATCATCACACATTCCATACACTCACTATATACACATCCATACATGTCACATACCATCACACCCTGTGGTGTCTGCAGCAGCCCTGGCATCACACAGAGGAGTCTTCAGGCTTCTCCTCCTCCGGAGTCTTCAGGCTTCTCCTCCTCCTCCACCTCTTCGTCCCGATTTCTGAGCTGCCGGATTTCAGCTTTACTGCAGCTCCGTGGGAAGAGGTGATGGGGGGAGGGTTTAACCCATAATGTGCTGCACCACACAGGCAGCTCTGCAGCCTCTGCCTGTGCTGTGTCTTGTCTGAGTGGGGGAGGAACAGTGCAGGACACAGCTCAATCAGAAGAAGTAAAGATTGAAGATGTGCACAGCGTGTGTGGGCCCCCGGCAGCTCTCTGGGCCCCGGCACCTGCCCAGGTATGCCGGGTGCTGGAGCAGGGCCTGGGTACATGTGTGGCAATATTGATGTTGTGGTGAAAGAGTGGTGTCTTGAATTTTGCTTTTGGTAGAATGGACACCACCCATAGCTCCACCGGTACCAGCACTTAAGCTACCTGGTGCCAGCTATCACTGGAGCCTTTGGTTAAGTTTTCCTAGTTTTGAGGTACTGATGGTGATAACTTACATTTCAGGTGCTCCATTGATACTGTAACTGGTGCTCTTGGCAGCCAGGACCCATTGCTGTTCTATTGCATCCGGTCCTGTGACATGGAGCTATTGATCCACTGAGAAGGAGGGGTTCCACAGGAAGGAGGAGGTTCCACACAGAGGCCATGTAGAGGAAGGAAATTATGTATTACCTGCAATGGCTGCAGGGGTTGCACGGGTTCCAGGGGCCAGGAGACTGATGGGCCTAAACTGATGGGCATGGGAATGTTGGTTGGCCAGGTGGGCAGTGTCACACAGTCTCTGGGGGGCATCAGTTGGCCAAAGGATGTTCACAGTCTAGGGAGCCTAGGCCTGGGGTAAAATATAATGGCAATGTAATGGTGTAAAATGGTGCACATTCTCCTTTCTTCAGTGCCTCAGGTCTAATGCTGGGGCCTCCTGACACTGAGGGCCCAATAGCAGCTGCTATGGCTGCTACGCCTGTAGTTACGTCCCTGGTAGCCTACTATTTAGTCTTTGCCTCAGCTTATTTTGTCCTGTGGGACCATCCAGAAGCCTTCTGACTGGCTATTGTCTTACACCACTGCCCTCTTAGTTCTTTGTGCAAACATACTGAAAGCCCACAGGACACGGTGGCAGTGTTCAGAAGGCGGAGGATTGGCATATACTGGCTAGTCTGTCTCTAACTTAGGCCATGTCATCTCAGTCCCCTGATGGATCTAAATATCTACTGTATATGGGAATAGGCATAGGTCGGCTGAGATGCTGCAGCGTATATGTGAGTAATGTAATGCCATTCTCCACTCATGTGGGAGGTGGATCCAATAAACAAAAAAACTAGAGATGATCCATAAATACAGTATAAAATATTATTCATCTAAATTCTGTAGGTTGGAAACCTAAATAAATACTTTTCCCACAGTTCACAATGACAACAAAGTTGAAGCAGTAATTTGTATTCAAACTAATGTGGAACATTCCCATTTTGATTGTCTAAAAATAATCATAATTCTTTAAAAATGATTCACTAAATCTCTATTTTGACATACTGTAATTTTTATCTCTGATCCTTGGATGACTTTAACAGGGAAGTTAAAACGGATGAAGGACTGTATGCAAATGAGCCTGAGGGGCTCCAGGCTCCATTAACACCTATGGAGCTTGGAGCCCCTCAGGATCATTTGCATACAGTCTAATGGTAGATGTCCATTAATGAGAAAGTAATCAACTTGTTACCTATCTAAGCTGCACAAAGCCTATCTAAGTATTAATTACAGATCTCTAAATGTATCTCTAATATTGGATCTTAGTCCACTGCTTTGTACTGTTCTATGGGGGATCAAAGGTACTTTTACACGTAATGGTGTTAGAATTACAGCTGTATTTCTCTGCAGCATTGTTGAGCTGTAGCAGAAGATTTTTCTTCATTTTTTTACTCGTGAGTAAAATAATAGCATCTAAAAACTAACTTCATAGATTATCAACATGCTCTATCTTTCACCGTGTGTGTGGGCTGTGTCTGCACTGTGCTCTATTGAGAGGGGATGGGTCACCCCCTCCTCCTCTGCAGTGAACAGCGGTATGCCCGTTCCAAATAACACCTCTACTAAATTCCATGGGTCGGTACGATCACCGGGATACCATATTAATACAGGTTTTGTTCAATTTAAATAGTTTAATAGTTTTATTCAAATTTAATATTTATAAGTTGTGTCTGTGTTTGGTATTGCACTCTGACACTCATCTGGGAATATCATTGTACACTTGGTCCTTCCATCCCCTGTCCTGGAACTCCTCCAGTTCCTTGTTCCAACTCTGCTGCACCAAGATGATGAGGATCCTCATGTGGATATATGGCTTAATCGCAAGACTAGTCCTTTTCCTTGCAAACCCCTGGCAGAACGGGTCCCCCCAGAGGTGCTGGTCTCCAGGACAATGAAAGTTTCTACTGCACACTGCCTATTTTTTTTGTGTTCCCATAGACTTCTATTGGAGGTCTTCTGGCTGGCTTAGAGTGTGGTGGTCAAAACAAGCAACAAGTTAGGAACCATATATTCCATTAAAGGGGTATTCCAGGAATAAGCATAATTCATATACAAATGGTTCATTAAAATATAAGCTAATGTGTAATTGGCTGTTATTTAAAATTTGTTCATTGTTTAAAGTGCTGTGGACTAAAGGATCATGGGACTTGTAGTTTCCAGTGGCGGCCATATTGATGATAACTTTGCCACTTTAGAAAGTCCAACATTTTGTGAATCATAAAATAGAACTATATAAGCTCCATTTTGTGACAAATGACATTGAGTTTTGTTGTATTCATTTATTTATAGCATTTTGGGTTTTCGTATCAGACGTTCATATTCCTAGAATACCCCTTTAAAGTCTGTGGGGCCATGTGCTAGGAGCTAAAAAGTGCAAAGCAAATTGCTGTTCCCTTCAATAAGATGTAATGACAGGGAGTCACAGTGGGAGTCTACTACTTTTGGAAGTGACTCACTGGTTTGGCTTTCATCCTATATCATGTCCTAAGACTTTTTAAAAGTTGGACATTTATGTAGAGAGAGCTGCCTATTTCACGGTAGCACTGGAGTCATAGTTTTCCTTGAAAACGTGTATGCATATTATTTCCCAGAATCCCCTGCATTGCATGCAGGGCCTTTAAGACTCTATACAAAGGAGACCCACAAATGCATATGGAGTTTAGTTCCTTTCTTGATCCCCTGACCATTGAGACATTATGGTGCTGAATTACGTGTCCCTATATGTAGACATAGTGGGGGGACAACAAAGATATGTCTCATAGGCTACTGCTCTGCCCATTGCTTCCCATAGTGTCACCTTAATGTCACTGTATTCTCTTTCCCCTTTATCTTTGTATTACAGAGTGTCATGTTGATAATTCCATACTGTATATTACACAGCAGATCAGTATACTGTATACGGTCCGAACGTTTATTGTTTTCTTCTTGTGAATACTATGACCGCAAAGACCCAAAACAATGCAAGACACAATGCAGACACAGCGGATTTCGTACATGACAGTGTAATACGTTGATTTAGTGTTGTATAGCAGGAGTTTACAAGAAGCTTTATGATTTATACAGCATTAACATAGCGGTGGTGACCGGACTACAAAGTGCGATCAATCAGTGAATTTAATACAGTCTTTACACGTTTCCTGACAGTAATTTTAGAAACATTTGTTTAAATTCTTGACTAGTTTAATCTCGGTAGGTGTTAAGGAGCTATGTGCTCGGAGGAGGAATGTGCACTATTTTGACTCCGAAATTGAATGTTATTCTATGACCTATTTATCTATCAATCCTAAAGAGCAAGTCAAGTGTTCAGGTTACACATTTGTTTTACTAAGAAAGGTCAAATGATTTAGTCTCTGTACTTTCACCCTTTTACCAGCCAGTAATGTCCAAAAGACAGAGATATATTAGGCGTTGATTGATATCTTCTTAATTAGTGATCACTAGGACGATGAGAAGAGTATAGATGTTCTTCTTAGGACTTACTTTTTAAAGGATATCTACCAGATTTAATGGAAGATGTCCCAAACTTACTTGCTCGTCCTTTTGTCTAGGGGTTGTCCTCATTTTTTGTATGTCCAGAAATGGACAAATAATTGTAAAAAAGACTATTTAAATGAGTGGGAGGTTTAATTTACCCGAGCACCTCTCGGATCCACCACCTGATAACGTGTTCCTGCCCACCCGTCCTCAGACTTCACAATCAGGGGGTGGGACCAGGTTGCAATGAACCTGGATGGGGCAGCAAACATTATTAGTTAGCGGAGTCGAGAGGCGCCCGGTGATGGAGACCGGAAATGCTCTCACTCATTTGAATATTTTTATGAATTATTTTTTACGATAATCTGTCCATTCCCGTGCATACAAAAAGTGAGGACCTCCCCTTGACAAAGGACAAGCAAGTAAGTTTGGGATATCTACGATCAGTAAATCTGGTGGTGGACATCTTTTAAGAAACATTATTTGTATAATTGTGATAGTAAATTCTCTTCACACTGTGATTGGTCATGCTATGTATTCACCATAATCTGACCCATATCTATGGCCTCTTACCTAGCTAAACCAGTTCCCTATACTATACTGATGGGGAACAATGACAGGGCTTTTTCACATTTGGGTGTGTTTTTTCCTTCTGGAAGATACTTACTGGTTTAGCTATTAAACTAAGCCTTATTGCACTGATCTATAGAGAGCTGCCATCTTTAAGAGACAAAGTTTTCCCCAGAATGTTATAGAGCAGCAGGAGCTGAGCAGATTGTACAGAATGCGCACTGCAAGATATTGCAATCATGGCTACAACTACGCCATGTTGGCATGGAGGGTGCATAAAGCGGGTGCGGGCAGTTCTGGTGTTGGCCGTCGCAGGGCATACCTTCCCACATGTGCCTGCTCACTTTAGAAAGCCTGTAAACATTCAGACCTCTTCTGGCCTGGATATCCGGTGAAATTTGCACAAAACAACACCAGGCTGGGCCAGCATAGTTTTGCCTTCCAGCACAGAACAGCCAGCAGATACTTTAGGGGTAGAGAGTTTTGGGGTTGTCAAAGCGACCTGGACATATTGCCGGATTGGCCAGAGTAAGACCAAGGATCGCCAACATATGGAAAATCTCACCCACAGGGCCACACTTATTAAAGCGTTTATGCCAGTATTCTGTCTGACTTTGCACTAGAAAGAACATGCAAACTGCTTGCACACGTATTTATAAAGTGTCTGTGCCAGTTTTGTGTTGCGGCTGCACTGTGTCCGACTAAACAGAAATGTCCACCTACAGGGGTGTGATAGTGCTTAGTTTGCACCACATTTATTACTGAAGTGCAGCACAATGATTTTCAAATTATTCTTATTCTGCAATATTAGGTTAAAAATGTAGTTGTTCTGTCACTAAGTGGATGTTCCATTACTTTGGTAATGGAACAGCGACCGGGGTTTAGCAAAGTTAACAATGGGTAAGCTGGAGATAAAGAGAGGTAAATAGTTTTACCCCTCTCAAGCCCCCCCCCCCTTTTAGAGCCCCTTTCCCACTCCTTATGGTGCACTCTTCTCTGTAACCCCTCATTATAGTGCACTACACTCCTTTTCTACAGTCCTCTCTTTATAGTGCCCAATTTTCTGTAGCCCTACAGCTCTTTTATGGAATTGGGGATTAATACTCTAGTCTAACATCCCATAACATGAGCTAGTGCAATGTCGGAAGATGTTTTAGCATAAATTAACACCAGAATTCTGTTGTAAAAATGTCATAGGTTGAAAGATCTCCCCTAGTACACCAGAGATTGGGAGCATTGCTAATAGAGTGAAGGATAATTATGAGAGAAATTTTCAACAATGGGGCACATTTATCAGGGCTTGTGTGGCAGTTTTCTTGAGTACAGGCCCTGAAATAAGTGTGATTGCCAGCATGCAGCCAGGATTGCTCCTATTCCCCTCCTTTATGCCACCTCCACGCCAAGTGGGCGTGAAGGGGGTTGTGCCTGGCGTAACAGTTTGTCGGAACGGGGCGTTCCAGGAGTGTTTGGCCGAATTGTGCTTGGCATAAACCTCCTGAGAAATCTGTCCGGTGCCGGGGGGTGGGGAGGAAGGGCACGATCATATCCAGGCAAACTTAGCGCCAGCCTGTGATAAATGTGCCCTAAAGTGTGAAAGAAGGTTTAGGATGTTAGATAATGGCAGGGATCGTTTATATTGGCTGTGGTTCTGGTAAACATCAAATATTGGGAGAACAGAAATCATCAAGTTTATATATGATATGAGCATCAGATGATAACTTTCTTTGGCTAATGAAGACTGTCCAGATGAGTAAAAGGTATTGTTGGAACTTCTGAAGGCTTCGTTGGAAAGTGAACCATGTAATAAACCCCTTATATTCACTATAGTATAATTCAGCACATTATAAAACTGATGACTTTATTGAATCGAACATATGGAGATAATTGTCTCTTTGAAATAAATCCTTTTGCTGCAGAAATGTGTGTTCGTTTAGCATAGAGCAAACAATACTAACAAGTTAATCATGTTTTCATGGTCGGTAATTGTTAAACAGTTTGGATTTCAAGAATAATATTTACAATGGCTTCATCTGAAAGAAGTTCTGTGTCAATATACTTCAATGAGTCAGCCTTTGGTGTTCGATTATTTTTTCGGGGAGAAGATAAAATTTCTCTTTCAGCCTAATTTGCTAATTGTTCTCACACTCATATTCATGTTTCTCCTTTTGTGTGAATACAATAATGTAATGAACCGCGGACACTTTCTCTCTGATGTCCTCTGCTCTACCATGGAGAAAGTGTTTGCACTCTATCAGAATTAACCCTGAAGGTCAAAGCTCAAAGACATTGCTGCAACCTCCCCAGGTTGTGAACTGATGAACCTTGGCAGCACAGAAATGAGACCACAAATATCTTTTAATCTCTGAATAAATGATGCAGTAGAAGAGATTTGTCACCTATGTGTTTCGTATGCACATTCCTCGGTAGATCTGCAGTCCTATGTAAGACTATAAATACATTTCAATATCCAATGTCAAAATGTATCTATAAGATACACAACATATTGAAACATATATAAAATGGCAGTAGGCTTTTTTACACATAATATTCATTGAATATAGATGGCAGGTTTTTCAAAACCCAGGTGCAAACAAAACATCAACATCATGGGGCACATTTACTTACCCGGTCCTGTCGCAATGCAGCGGCGCATTCTCAGTCGAGGATTCGGGTCTTCCAGCGATTCACTAAGGTAGTGCGCCCGATGTCCACTAGGTGTCGCTGCTGCACTGAAGTCCACCAGAGTTCGCTGGAGTTCACTATCCTTTCCTGGGTGCAGGTAAGTGTGTGTCAAGCAACACATTTTTTTAGAAAAATTAAACGGTTTTTCCAAATCCGTCGGGTTCTCCGACGGCCACGCCCCCCGATTTCCATTGCATGCATGCGCCACAATCCGATCGTGTGCGCCAAAAACCCGGGACAATTCAGGGAAAACCGGCGCAAATCGGTTATATTCGGGAAACCCGACGAAAAATAGCGATTCGGGCCCTTAGTAAATTACCCCCCATATGTCTGATTTGGTGATTTGGACAACACTTAGGGCCAGTGAACATCACCATTTAAATTCCATTCTTTACATCAAAAATGAAACAAAACAGTGGAAGGACAATGGCTTTTGTAATGTTTTTCATCATTTTTCATCTGTCACTCATCTCTTAAATATTGGTTGTTTAATATGAATTAATTTGATGGCAGAAGTACGGATGAAGCATTTGTATTGTCAGGAACTGAACCAAGAGTCATCTCCAAGAGAAGAAAATCCAGAACAAGTGATTGAAGTGTAGTCATGAATAAAACTTAGGCTCTATATGCCAGCATGGTGTAGGAGGTTGATCGATCTTGAAATAGTAAGTCAACCAGTAGTGGATTATAATATAGGCAGTTTGGGCTGTAGTCCAGGGCCCAAGTCTTCTAGGGGGCCCAAGACCACCTAAACCACCCACCAAATTTTATAATGAGAAATATTTTCACCCATGAAATCCTTCTCCATCTCTTCTTGATCTCAATAGACATGTACACAAGAGCCATGTCTGGACCTTTGATGGTCCTCCAAAGGTCCTGAAACCGCAGATTGAAAGCAAACAGAAGGGACGCATCCTCCATTCCCCAAGAAGTTTTATTCTAGTACCTTATGTAAGAAGTGATTCCAGACTTGTAGGGGGCTATAAAATTCATACAACCCAGGGCCCATGGAAGTCTTAATCTGCAATATTCAGAAGGAATACTGTGGTTAGATCCAACAAGACATTGGAACTAGCGATGGATGCATATTATTTACAGGTTGACACAACTAGTAATGAGCGGACCTGAACCTGCTTAAAACACGTTGTTCTATTCACACCGTTAGGAAATGCTGTATTCCTTTGGAAACCAGTTTTTATCAAGAAATGGAAAAATAAAGATTGATTGCTTTTAAAACTATATCCTGGTGCCAGAAAATTATTTTTGCCGTGTCGTGAATTACAAGCATCCAAAGTCAGAGGTCAATTGATCAACATTGAGGTGGATTTTTCTTTATATGTTACCCCACACCCCAACAAACTTAAACGGAGTGGTAAAATCTTACTAAACTCATCATATACCTTTGCCTATTCGCAGTTAACTCTAGATAGTGACCAATATTCTATATCAGTGATGGCGAACCTTTTAGCGACCGAGTGCCCTAACTGCAAACCCAAATCCCCTTCATTTATCGTGAGGTGCCAACCAAAATTAGAGCAGTATCTTATTGTTCCCTGTTCTTCAACTATGTTCAATCTTACTGGACTCCTGAGGACACCAACGCAGTAGAAAAGAGGAGGGAAAATTTGCATCATTGTAGCTTCTATACAGTGTTCCTCTGTTCACAGCGAATCATGGGACCTTAGTCCTTAGAAAAAATTATGGGCCCTTTCTACACATTCTCCCTCTTCCTACAGTCCCAAGTAGCCAAGTAAGTCACTTTAAAATATCACTGAAAGCAGCATCTTTTAAGTTGCTTGGAACTGCAGGAAAATACTTTGAGTTCTGTCTGGTGTGCTGGGGCAATGACCCGGGTGCCTACAGAAAGAGCTCGGAGTGCTGCCTCTGGCACCCTTGTCATAGGTTTGCCACCACTACTCTATATTATCACTGTATTCCATGCTTAAATGAACATTGACTTCAGAGTATTTTCCTATATAATAGCACCCATTTAGAACAAGACCCAAACTAAAAGGAACAAGCCGATACCCAACATCACAAAGGTTGTTTCTTTACATTCATGTTCTCGTTGGACCTCTAAGCCCTTCAAGTTTTATTACACTTTTCCAATATGTTATAAATACTGTGCAGGAATTTGGCAAAAAGCATGATGTTTTAAGCATAACAAATGGATTACTGCATTGTATACCCTGGTTTGACAAAGAAAACCAGGAAGCTCCCCTGCTGTTAACTTGTTATCCTAAAATATCTGTGAAAGTGGTAAGAGGAACTTCTTCACAGAAACCTGTCAAAGAAACCAGTAACAGATGTTTTATCCTGTGTTCAAGGATGGATACCACAAGGATTTATAGACTTCTTGTCAAGGTTTGAAAAATAACATGTTTTAAAGCTTCATGTGCACAAATTCTTTAGGACTATATCCCCCTTTATGCTTCAAAAACCACAAGCAGTAAGAACATTGTTATGATGTGCACTTTGGAAAGAGGTTTCATGTGTAGAGAAGACCTTGTAATGTCCGCTTTGAAGTCTACCTCACAAAGAATAGGTATCTTAGCCAATGTTTACATTGAGTGCCAAATCCAAACCAAAATCTTTAAAGATATTGAAAGATTCTGGAGCGGTTTGGGGCAATGGTTGAACAGAGCCGTAAATTCTTCCTTATGAGATCATTAGCAGGTGGCACTGCCGTCACTACATATCTTATCTCTTGGTGATGTAGAAGTCCACAGATTTACCAATAATTTATGTCATGATGCTGCTTACTTTTTTATACTGTATTCCTACTTAGAGATATTACATGAACTACTTTCATCAATATGATAATAATCTCAATTCTATTATGAAGACTAGAGAGCTATAAAATTCCTTATTTCAGCTCTGAATCACATAATATAGCCCGTTACCATTCTGTATCTAAACTGCAAATGAAAGTGTATCTAATGTTCTTTTATTACTGTATATGTACAGCATTTATATTACTGTATAAAGCTTCCAGTGCATATGTGTAACAGATGCTGTAATGGATACCTAACAGTGGCATCTATAGCCCATAGGGATACAAACATAAAATATATGTATGCATGCAAAGTACATGGTCTAGGTCTGAGGGCTTTTTTTTAAGTTAAACAGAACTTCAAGTGGATACCACCATGCTGAGAGTAAGAGAATACTCTATCATCTATGTTGGTACAATGAGATTCACATATGTTAAACACGTGGCCAATGTGGAAATAAAACCGGTGGCCGCTCGCAATGCACATAGGGGTCTAAGATGATAGCTGTGTCAGTGAGACACAGCTGCCTTCGCTGGGGGAGATCGCCAAGATCGCCATTTTCTACAGGGGACTGGCGGCTATAGTCTACAGGGGGCTGGTGGCTTTATACTACAGGGGGCTGGCAGGCTATATACTACAGGGGGGCTGGCAGGCTATATACTACAGGGGGGCTGGCAGGCTATATACTACAGGGGGGCTGGCAGGCTATATACTACAGGGGGGCTGGAAGGTTACTAACCTCCAAAATCATTTTTGGAAGGGCCCCCACCAGTTTGCGCCCAGGGGCCCCCACCACCCTTAATCCGGCCCTGCCTGTGTGTGCCTGCTGGCAGGTAGAATCCTCCTTTTTGCCTCCCTCTGCACAGCATATGTCAGGATGCAGGAAGCTATCTCTTTTCATTTTGCTTCCTCCTGATGAATGATGTATAGCCACAATAGCCTATGTGGGACGGATGTAACAGTATTGAATTCACTCCTGGCTTCCCCTGAATGTATTCTCTGGTAATACCCAACGATGTAGCTGTCCATATAAGGAAAGTGACATCACTGGGGAAACACCCTGAAAATGCACAGCAGCCAATCACTGCTGTTGATGTTCACTCCTCCTCCTGCTTTCAGGGATAGGAGCTTAACTGGACAGCATATCACATTGTATAAGTATACAGTGGGATACATCCTAGCCGTTCATTGTACAGACATGTTGGGAATGTTCCCAAAGTATCCCTACAATGGACAACTATGGAATGGTGTGAATAAAGCCTTTTTAGTCAATTAAATGGCTAAGAATGGCCTAACCAAATGGCTCAAAAGCATCACTGCAGAGTTATCTCAGTGATAAAGTATTTTTTTATTCATCTGAACAACATTCCAGTTCCTCATTGTGTGAATAAAAGAACACTGTATCACTAAGATAATGCTGCAGCGCTGCTTCCATGGAGTTTGGCTGTGTTATTTTACGTATAGGTCAGGTCTTATGAACTTGTACCTGAATTATGTCTTGGTCCCTTTCTCACTGTGCTGTCTGCTCTTAAGTAAAAGAGTGCCCTGAATTTAAAAATATGAGCCCATCTGCTGATGAAGTTTAACCCTTCAAATGAAATCCATCAAGATTAAAAATTTTGATTATTGTTAGTTTACAAGCTATCAATTATCAAAGCTTTACAGTGAGCCTTAAAGGGGACCTGTCACCCAGAATAAACCCTCTAGATACTCCACATAGTTCACTAGCCTTATTCTACTAATAGCAGTGTTAAATCCCTAGCTTTATCAGAACGTACTGATAAAGCTAGCAAACACTGCAGTACATAGCCATCCGAACGACGGATCAAGCTTAAAGAGGTCCAGTGTATTCAAGAGGGGGCGGTCCGAGGAGGCAGTGACTGCAGCTTGAAGCCTGGCAGTCACTGCCGGCATATGGTGTGGGAGGGGTGGTCCAGGGGAGAAGCCAAGGAGAGGGCAGCACCTCGGACCGCCCCCTCATGAATAGCTTAGGGCGGTTTACTAGCTTTATTGGTACGTTCCGATAAAGCTAGCGATTTAACACTGCTATTACTGGGGTAGGGCTAGGGAGCTGCTTACTTCAGTAAGCAACTCCTAGAGGATTTATTCTGGGTGACAGGTCCTCTTTAAAGCTAAATCCCCTTCCCAGTTGTCCCTACCTAATTGACCAGCCTTCACTAAGCAGTAGGTGGCAGCGGGTCGATGCTCCAACTTAATTTCCACTTAAAATTACGTGCAAACTACTTGCACATGTATTTACGAAGTGTCTGCACCAGTGTCATGGCTTCACTGTGTCCAACGAGAAATAAAAAATGTGCACCTAAACGGGTGTGTTACTTCTTAGTGCTTAGTGAGGAGTTTGCACCACAATACTGCAGCATGACCAAAGTGCACAAAAAATGATGCACACTTCCAGAGCAGTGAAGGGGGTGCCAGATTAATGACGACAGTCTTGATTAATCTGGCACACTGCATGATCTGAAGGCAAGCTGCACTTAGTGTAGTTTGCACTAGGTTTGATAAATGTGGGACAAAGACTGAGATGTATGAACATAAAAGAGTAGTCAACAGATACTGGTGAGAACTAAGAGGACAATGAAGTGCAAAATTGATAAGCAAAACAGGTGGTAAGAAAAGCGGCAAACAATCAATAAACCTAAAATACAAAAGTGTAGATAAACCTCGGGGAGTCCTGGTCCAGAAGTTGCCAGTACCAGTTCTCTAACATCCATACAAAGCAGACTAGCAGAGGAGATGTGTGAGTGGAGTAAAAATCTATCCATCAGCTAACTTAACTGTTAGCAACCCAGAGCAAAAATCACCAGGAGACAGTCTGGTGTGGTAGAATTCAATTAAGTTAGCCAGGAATGAAATAAAGAAGTGTTCAAACAACTAAGGACAAAATGAAAGAACAAAATCACACTGATTTTAGATGATGCTAAAGCCTGAACAGGCACTAATGTTACAATATCCCAGGTTTAATTTTCTGTTGTAACTTATAATACATTTCTTTATACTCATAACCTTTATTTTAAATTTTGGAAGGGTGTGGTAACCATGACAATTAAGATATATGCTAGATTCATTATTCAAATTTTTTAAAGATATTTTGATACCTTTTTGACTAAATTGTATTTATAAAAAATGAGATACAGCTGTTGTAACAGTATTACTTTAAGTATGTGCCAAATGTATCAAGCACAGAGTGACATTTTGATCCACTTCTTACACTTCATAATATTATCCGGCCAAACTAAATTCAACAATTACAAATTAGTAAGTTTTACCCAATATTCACTGTACTGACTCTTTTACCAGTTCCACACCCTATGCCTAAGTCTAACATTTACCAATATTCTAAAATATATCAGATGTAAAATTGGGAAACCATAGACATTAAGTACATCAACTGTGGTGAAACATCTGAAGGAATTTGGAGGGATACTATCCAAAATTATCGTATGGAAAGTAAACTAATAACACAGCATATACACGGGCTTGTGAAAGACCTCTCTTGCCAAGCCAATCTGATTAGATTTTTATGAGGTGCTAAGATGCAAACTGGATCTTTGTAAAATAGTAAATGTTGAATATATCTGGGCTTTTCAAAACCATTTGTCTCTGCTTAATGTAAAAAATAATAAATGTAAAAGCAAAAAGAGAGGTTATACACAAGTAACCCTAAATTTGATGGCAGGAGGAAAGTTCAGTTGGTTAAAGTAGGGCTCATAACATGCATTTATGTTAGTTCTTATAGCACTGTGACCAAAAGAGGTCCTTTTGGTAGAACTGAGGCTAGGATTTATCGGTTCTTGGGCAAAGGCTTGGATTGCTGCCCTTGCCATGTCTTTAAATAACCTGTCCTTGACAAAGTGGCTTAAAGATCCCCCCTGAGGCACATGCCCTGATTCCCATTTCACTATACACATGCATTTTGGCCTTAACTGCGTGACATACACAGGGGTAATGCAAAAAGAATTGAAGTTTGACTTAAGATAGTGCTGCAGATTTCACTATTCCATACATAGATCTATATGGTCTATATCGCATCATGGTATTAGATTTTATATGGAGATATACTGGCCAGGTTCTCTGAAGTGAGCAGTAAGAGTTTGATGAGTACTCAGGTAAGAGACAGTGAATGGAACATACTTTGCTGTAAAGGAGAAATAGAGACAGTGAAGAGGAGTTTCTTATGTACCATTTACCACTGAAGAGTCAAGACCCTCAGCCATGCTTTTGCCTTGCTCAGGTCGGCTCAGGATAGAATGCTCCTTTACCAGAATGGGCTTTGTGTATCCCGTAATTGGGTTATGTTCGACTCCTACATAAACCTCTACTGAAGACCAAAGGAAGTAGTATATCTTGGCTTGTTCCAGAGATTGAGACTGGGTAAGGGTATAGTGGGTCTGCAAGCACCATCTGTTCTAGTTACTCAGGAGCTTCATAGAAAGTATGAATATGCCAAACCAGCAGTAATTGCTGCAGCTGTGTGCCCATCAGAAGCTTGTAACCACCAAGTTGTGTAGCCATTAGAGACTGCACTTCCCAAGGTGTGTGCCTTTATGTGAAACTGCACCTCCAATCAACCTTAAGAGGTCAGTCATCAATCTAAGCGCCATTGTATGCTACCATTACATTATGCCCCAGCCGGACTAACGTCTGATTCTCTCAACTGCCTACATAACCACAGTATCATGGAGTGGAACACTATAATGCACATGGCTTTGTCCGTCTATTTTGGGACTTTTCTTGGCTTTTCTGCTGTTCAGGTGTATCTTAGTGGTTTTTCCTTATTGGTACATGTGGGATTTGGTTTTTGGTGAATTTGCGACTTTTTAAAACAATTAGCTCTATGCCAATTTCTAATGCATGGTCAGGGGCAACCTTAGATTTACGCCCATATTTTCTCCATTTTTGCAACTTTAAAAATAAAGTTGCACCTTTTACATCTGGATTCAAGTGACAACTCAGCAATCAATAACAAACTTTGAAAGGAGATTGTTTTAGGTGAAAAAAGTCACAAATTAGCACAAGTACCATGAAAAGTCTGATACATGTGCACCTTGGACTATGCTAAGAGTGATAAACCATAAACAATTCCTGTATACAAGCTACTGCAGGGGAGATATGTGCTTGTGGGGTGAACAAAACTAAAATCAACTGATCCTTGGGCTAACATTTTCCTAATAGAATTTTGAGACTCACGAGTTCCATTGAGTTCTTATCACAGATTGCAGTTAGTCATGTACTTTCATGTAGAGAATAATGGTTGGTTAGACAGTTTTTCTGTGCCATTTAATTTTTTTACTATCCTGATGAATTGTAGCAGCTGGGAATTCACTAATTGCAGCTTTATTTTATATAGGTTATTGTGGTTCACATTATGACCCTCATAGACCATCCTTAATAGAGGTATTCCGATGAGTAAAAATTACTTCAAAATAAATCTTTTTAGAGACAATTTAAAACACATTATACTCAGGTACCCGACAAGGATGGTACAATGTACAGTATGAAGTCCAAGTACGGCAGCCTGTTTTAGTTTTACGGAGCTTTTCATTTTCACAGAGCTGCTCCATCAAAGTGATTTACATCTACAACTGCCGCCATTTATAGGCCCTGAAATATGACCTGGTGCATAACACATGTGAGATGAAATCCATGAAATTACCATGTTCATCTGTATTTCCTGCAATGACACTAGAAACCCAAATAGTGCAACATATGTACCAGGCCAATACATACTAGTGGGCTTACATAATGGAGAATTTCAAAAATGCTAAAATATATGTGATATAGGATTCTCTAAATATGCCAGGAAAATAAATCTATCACATAAAGAAACATTTGGATTGGTGGCTGGAGGAAGCAGGATTTTCTCCTTGTCTTTGCAAATAACTACATACAGGTTTCCGGGCTTACCATCTTGTCCTAGGAAGCTCACAGAGAGGGTAAGGTCATTTTCATTAATTGGAAAAATTTATAGATTTTTTCATTTTCTTGCATTTGAAACAGACACGAAAAAATATTTTAACATGACTTAATATGAAGAGATTGTATGAAGTGTGCAACCAATTGGTAAAATATGAAATATGAAAGTAGGTCATGAGCACATTTGTACATTGTCTTATAATCTTCTATTGAGAACAAGTAAAACAATAACACTAGTAACAATCTGGAGTTACCTGATATCCTATAAAACCAGGGGGGGAAGTCACTCGGGGAGAGGGGCTTCTTGCCTCTATGGAGGTCATTTTCTATAGCCCTTTAGTAGATTTATAGGAATGAACTGAAGTGAAAGTATGTGTTAATAATGCATGATAAGGGTATTTGACCTACTTGTCACAATCCTATGCACTCTAAAGTCTGATGGAAAGGTTAGGAGAAGGATGGATGGGTTCAGGGGGATTTTACTGAGTCCTCTCCTAAGTTGTGCTTCAAGGAATGAGAACCAGTCTGCTTATAGATATTATGATTAAAGATGGGTGAATTTTTCTAAATTCAATTCGACCAGGTTTGTCCAGTGTTCAGAGAAAATTTGATTCAAACCAAATCGAATCATAATGAATCACGACATGTGATGTAACAGTATGTCACATGCCAGGTATGTGTGCATGGAGAGGGCTCATGGGCTGAGCCCTCTCCATAGCTGATAAATCTTTGCTGCATATTGCAGCAAAGGCTTACCGTTAACACCTGCAGCTGGTGCTAGCATCGATCGCAAGTACTAACCCGCAGATCGCCACCGGTAAAGCTGCTGACGGCTTAAAAAAAAGCAACGCCATCTTGCCAAGGAGTGTTTTTCTCTGTGACGTCATCAGGGAGTGACAATCCGTCGCCATGACAACTTTGGTCCCTGTGGGGCGTGAAGGGGAGGAGCGCGGCCGGCCATATGTGAAAAGTATGATAAATATGCCCCATTAGCTATCGCCACGTCCAAAAATGCCAGCTCTATCAACATATAAAAACATTTTTTCACTGTGTTTAACCCCGTAATAGAAAATAGCGCCCAAAGTCGAAAATGGCACTTTTTTGCCATTTTGAAAAATATACACAGCTCCGTACACCAAAGTATAAAAAAGTTCTTAGTGCCAGAAGATGACAAAATAAAAAATACAGAGAGGAACACTTCCGCCGTACAGTGAGGAACACTACTGCCATACAGTGAGGAACACTACCCGAAAACCGTGAGGAACACTACCCCCATACAGTGAGGAACACTACGGCCATACAGTGAGGAACACTACGGCCATACAGTGAATGACACTACTGCCACACAGTGAGGAATACAGCCATACAGTTCAGAACATTACGGCCATACAGTGAGAGACACTACCCCCATACAGTCAGGAACACTACGGCCATACAGTGAGGAACACTACGGCCATACGGTGAGGAATACTACCGTAATACGGTGAGGAAAACTACGGCCATACAGTGAGGAGCACTACCCCCATACAGTGAGGAACACTACCCCCATACAGTGAGAAACACTACCTCCATACAATGAGGAACACTACTGCCATACAACGAGGGAAACTACCGCCATACAGTAAGGAACATTACCTCCATAAAGTGAAGAATACAGCCATACAGTGAGGAACACTATTGCCATACAGTGAGGAACACTATTGCCATACAGTGAGGAACACTACCACCATACAGTGAGGAATACTTCCGCCATACAGTGAGGAACACTACCTCCATACAGTGAGGGACACTACCTCCATAAAGTGTGGAACACTACTGCCATACAGTGAGGAACACTACCACCATACAGTGAGAAATACTTCCGCCATACAGTGAGGAACACTACCGCCATACAGTGAGGGAAACTACCACCATACAGTGAGGAACACTACCCCTATACAGTGAGGAACACTACCCCCATACAGTGAGGAACACTACCCCCATACAGTGAGGAACACTACCCCCATACAGTGAGGAACACTACCGCCATGCAGTGAGGAACACTACCGCAATACTGTGAGGGACACTACCGCCATACAGTGAGAAACACTACCGTCGTACAGTGAGGAACTCTACCCCCATACAGTGAAGAACACTACCGCCATACAGTGAGGAACACAACAGCCATACAGTGAGGAACACTACCGCCATACAGGGAAGAGCACTACCTCCATACAGTGAAGAATACAACCATGCAGTGAGGGACACTACCTCCATAAAGTGTGGAACACTACTGCCATACAGTTAGGAACACTACCACCATACAGTGAGGAATACTTCCGCCATACAGTGAGGAACACTACTGCCATACAGTGAGGGAAACTACCACCATACAGTAAGGGAAACTACCACCATACAGTGAGGAACACTACCCCCATACAGTGATGGACACTACCTCCATACAGTGAGGAACACTACCCCCATACAGTGAGGAACACTACAGCCATGCAGTGAGGAACACTACCAACAAACAGTGAGGAACACTACCCCCATACAGTGAGGAACACTACAGCCATGCAGTGAGGAATACTACCACCAAACAGTGAGGAACACTACCCCCATACTGTGAGGGACACTACCGCCATACAGTGAGAAACACTACCGCCGTACAGTGAGGAACTCTACCGCCATACAGTGAGGGACACTACCACCATACAGTGAGGAATACTACCACCATACAGTGAGGAACACTACCTCCATACAGTGAAGAACACTACCGCCATACAGTGAGGAACACTACCGCCATATAGTGAGAAATACTTCCGCCATACAGTGAGGAACACTACCGCCATACAGTGAGGGAAACTACCACCATACAGTGAGGAACACTACTGCCATACAGTGAGGAACACTACCCCCATACAGTGAGGAACACTACCACCACACAGTGAGGAGCACTACCCCCATACAGTGAGGAACACTACCCCCATACAGTGAGAAACACTACATCCATACAATGAGAACACTACTGCCATACAACGAGGGAAAACTCACCGCCATACACTAAGGAACACTACTCCATACAGTGAAATACAACATACGTGAGTGAACACTATTGCCATACAGTGAGGAACACAAAAGCCATACAGTGAGGAACACTACCACCATACAGTGAGGAATACTTCCGCTATACAGTGAGGAACACTACCGCCATACAGTGAGGGAAACTATCCCCATACAGTGAGGGACACTACCTCCATAAAGTGTGGAACACTACTGCCATACAGTGAGGAACACTACCACCATACAGTGAGAATACTTCCGCCATACAGTGAGGAACACTATACCGCCATACAGTGAGGGAACTACCACCATACAGTGAGGAACCTCCCTCATACAGTGAGGAACCACTACCCCATACATCCGTGAGGAACACTACCCCCATACAGTGAGGACACTACCGCCATGCAGTGGGACCTACCACCATACAGTGAGAACACTACCGCAATTACTGTGAGGGACACTACCGCATACAGGAGAAACACTACCGCGTACAGTGAGGACTCTACCCCATACAGTGAAGAACACTACCGCCATACAGTGAGGAACACAACAGCCATACAGTGAGGAACATACCGTACCAACCTACAGGGAAAGCACTACCCCATACGTGAAGAATACAACCATACAGTGAGGGACACTCCTCATAAAGTGGGGGACTACTCCATACAATCAGGAACACTACCCCATACAGTGAGGACACTACCACCATACAGTGGGAATACTTCCGCCATACAGTGAGGAACACTACTGCCATACAGTGAGGGAAACTACCACCATACACCGTGAGGAACACTACCCCTACAGTGATGGACCACTACCTCCCTACAGTGAGGAACACTATACCTACCCCATACAGTGAGGAACACTCACAGCATTCATGAGGGAGAACACTACCAACAACAGTGAGAAACACTACCCCCTACAGTGAGGAACACTACAGCCATGCAGTGAGGAATACTACCACCAAACAGTGAGGAACACTACCCCCATACTGTGAGGGACACTACCGCCATACAGTGAGAAACACTACCGCCGTACAGTGAGGAACTCTACCACCATACAGTGAGGAATACTACCACCATAACAGTGAGGAACACTACCGCCAATACTGTTAGGACACTACCGCCGTACAGTGAGGAACTCTACCACCATACAGTGAGGAATACTACCACCATACAGTGAGGAATACTACCACCATACAGTGAGGAACACTACCTCCATACAGTGAAGAACACTACCGCCATACATTGAGGAACACAACAGCCATACAGTGAGGAACACTACCGCCATACAGTGAAGAATGCAACCATACAGTGAGGGACACTCACTGCCCATCTCAAATTATGATTCCACTTATCAAAGACACTTCATTCCAATGTTGCTGCTTGAGTTACTTTGCTTATACACTGCCCTATTGAAGGGATCTTGGTTTGACACCAATGAAGGGGGATCAGGGATTTTGCCATTAAAATTAGTAGGGAGCATCTTGTTTGGGAGTTATAGGAGGAGGGAGGTAGAGGAAAAGAATTTTGGGGGTGATATTGGGAGAGCATGGGCATATTTCCAGAAGCACTGACCTTCTTTTTCCCAGAAGGGTCTAATTTTACTACATTCCGCCCACAAGTAGTGGTAAGAGCCTTCCTATTTGTCACATATGCTGCAAGTATTTTGCTATTCATCTCGTGTAGTATATTCAGAGCTTTGTACCATCAGGATGTCAATTTAAAACTGGTTTCCTGGAGTGAGATGCACCTTGATGGGCCACAGCTGGACTTCAGTATTTGATTGGTTTCGGTGGGGTCTAATGTTGAAGGAGTTGAAGACCAGGGAACTGTTGTTGGAGGTCGGCGGAGAAGGGTAGAGATCCTTCTTGTCAGTTATCACAGATTAGCTTGTTGAGTATTAATTTCTGGGCCGGGAGCCAGTTTGATGATCGGGCATCTTCAAGGCCTAATAGATCACTTAACTTTGTGATGGGGGAAGGAGGTTCAGTGATTTTAGAGATGTTCTGCCATGTAAAGAGAACTGCTTGGGTAAGTGCGAGAGACTTGGGCCCCTTTCACGGACGTGTTCTGCGTGTTATTGAAGTGCAGAGCTGGCATTCTTAAAAACGCACTATAAATATATTTCTAGTTGCCCATGGCAAACAATCACAGCCCAGCTTTCATTTTACCAGTGCTCATGAATATTTTAAAGGGGAGCTGTGATTGGTTGCCATGGGAAAGTAGAAATATTCTGACTTTCAGACAGCTTGATAAATCTGCCCCATTGTACTCCGAGACACATGTCTGTGCAATGCAGGTGCAAAGCGTTTTTCACTGATCAATTGCCATAGAAAAGATAGACCTCAGTCCTGATTTTTTCCTGTGCGTTGCCTGTGCATGAAAAACGCATTGAAAATTGGAAACTGAGACACTGAGAAAACTCTGACTGAAAACTGACTGAAATATGGTAAAAAAGTGTCTTCTTTTACTGACCACACCCTGATAGCACTCTAATTAGACTTTGGCGTGATCTGCAACACAAGTGTGAAAGGCGCCTAAGAGAGATTGTAGTAGTCCTGCTTACTCCTCAACCACTAAGTATATGGAGAAGCCAATCAAATACTCCTTGTGGGAGGGGTTATCAGGACTTCTCGGCCTATGGACGTCCTCTAAGTCTGCTTTTCCTAATCAAAAATCCTTCACATCATGCAGTTACCCTCCTCGCCAATTTTGATCTTAGTAGACCATCCTTAATACATAGGACAACATAAACCACTTTAGAAGGTCACTTAGAGGATCTTAGGAATGTATAGTTTAAATGAATACAAGAAAATAATGCAAAAGTTAATGCAGAAATAGCACCCTTAAATTTCTCCTTGGCAAGTATAAAAGACAATCATATATACCAATTGAAACCTGAAACTCCATTTTGTTAAAAAAAAAATTGGAAAATGATTAAACTCATGATAAACTTGAGATCTCCAAATGTAGAGGGGACCAGAGTGTTCTTTGAGTTTTGTGTTTATTTTTACTTGTATATCACAGCAGAAATTGGGTTTACAAAAGGCAACCAGTGCTGCCAGTTCCATGTCTAGTAAGCTTCATTCAGGATCAAGGGAATTCATTTAAAGACAGGATACATCTCTTGCCTAATTTTTGTGGATCAAACTGTGAACCACAAAATTTATTAAAATGGTAACTTTACCACAATCCTCTAGTGAGTGGGAGTAGTATAATTTGTTGAACACAATCAGGTGCCAAAACACAGATTTCTCACTATTATTATTGAAAAATATTTAAAATACAATAAACTATTTTTGTAAAACTGGATCCTAACACCATTTATTAACATTCAGATAATAAAAGAAAAAAAAATCATGTGTTTGTGTACAACCTGATGAAAATCAGTTGCTAAGGGGATGTTCACATGCGGTAAAATGAATTTCACATAAATTATACGCTACAGATGAACATGGGCTAAATTCACTTATAGAAGGTGTAAACTTAGTGACGGGCATGAATCCACCGGGGCTTTTTTATGCCAGTCTTGATGTGTGTGAAGCATGTGTTTAATCATGATGAAGCCCATAAATTAGATAAACAGCCTCACTACAATTGACCCCAGTAAGGGACTAGAGTCAAAGGAATTGGAGGAAAACTGGAGGTCAATGGAAGCCACCTTTTGTCCGCCCTTTCCGAAGTCCATTTTGAGAAAATAGAGAGGGTGATGAAAAACACTATTTGCACAAATTGAGGAGAAAAAGAAACAAACTAGTGGATTTTCTATACCAAAAAGACATTTATACATGTCCCCAGTAAGTGTGAAAACACATCAGATTTATAAGATTGGCTTAGGTAGCTTGATAAATGTCACCCATCTTTAGACTGTCTAGTCTAAGTTTATATCAGGGAATAATTAGCTTTCTATTGGTCAGAGTTTAATACTAAAATGTTGCACAAAGTCACATTTTTTCTACAAAGCCTAGCTCCCTTTTCCAACAAAACACTGCTATACAACATACCCTAAAATATATCAGGTATCAGGTTTATGCACATTTTATGTCATGGTCAGTCTGCGGCAAATGTAGGTGAATTTCGTGTACAGGGTCATATTTACTAATAGGAAACAGAAAACTGGGGATCGTTTATAATAATGATTGATATTGCATGATTTGGGTGGTCTTATTGTCTTAAGGATGTCTTGACTTTTCCCAATTTAGCTCATCGGGGCTTATTTAAACCAAAATTATTTTCCTACCCCTTTCTGGGGCCATGTCTCTTCAATTTTCAAGTGGAAAATACCAATTTGTTAAAAAAAAATGTAAATATTTATTTATGAGCAGACCCCTAAAAATGTTTAAACCCTCTTTGGGTCTGGGTACAGGTACTGAACCTGGACCCCCCAATAGTGACATCTGTGATTGGTGGGTATTGCGATCACGAGTGTTATCTGTTTAAACGTTGCATGTGCCAGCATGTGACCACATTGGGCCTTAACTTTTAAGGATTTGGGAGGGTCCTAGAAAGTTAAGGCCCACAATCCATGGCAACACCGGTCACAGGCTTTAATGATGAGGCATGACTTTGAGCTGTACCCAGACATGGCCCCGAGTCTGCACATGGCCGTAGTGGGCCTTAACTTTTTAGGATTTGGTAGGATCCTAGAGAGTTAAGGCCCACAATCCATGCCAACAATGGTCACAGGCTTTAATGATGAGACATGAGCTGAACCCAGACACTGCCCTGAGTCCGCTCATCACAATTAATGAATTACTGCATATCTCTGTATTTTCCATGTGTTTCCTAAGGTTAAAAGAAAACTATATACAGATTCCCAGGATCGAATAACTAAAGGCACCTCTAAAATTAGACTCAGTCCTGTAATTTCCTCATTGCTACTTTTTCTTTGATCCAATATAGTATCCAGGTAAATGACTGGGGCTTAAAATAAATCCAAGTTTTGCTATGTGATTCCAGTTACTAGTAAACACAGTGTCATAAACCTAACATTCTCCTTGCACAGCAGTTACATCTGTAAGTAATCCAGAATTTTTCTGCAAAGTAGTAGCTGGAGGAAACATGCATTTTGTTATGAACTCAAATATGTAGGGTTAAACAGGTTGATGATAAATTGTTAGATTTTTTTCTAGCAGGGTAAATATGATTTATAATGTGAGGATTTGTGGCAGATGGATGATATTTATTACAATGTCTGCTTTTTACATCCTAACTAATTTACAGATGCGCTTTGTGCTTTGATATTGTAATACAGGATTGTGCTGCATTATTTTCTATGTTTTGATATATGGATCATTGTGGGGGTTTCATGATAATAAAGGTAGATAAAGTGGGTTAATTTAATGTCAGTTATGGCAAATGGGTTAGGTAGGGAAAGACCAATACAGCCTATTGTATTGATTATATTTTATAGAGAAACTAGTTGCAGGCAGTACATACCGGTAGGATACCCAATGACAAAAAATGCAAAGGAATTGTAGGACTCAAATGAAACCTTATGGGTGTGATGTAATAATAAAATATGCATGTGTCTACAAAATTACAGTGAAAAGATGGGCTTATTGGGAGAAATGGTTAATCTAAATGCAGGCAGCAGTTTTTGGTTGGTTTAGTCTGGATACAAGGTTCAATATGGTTGAAAAGGAGATATATATATATTTGGTACAGTTTCCTGTGGCACATTTGTTCACAGATGTTGCAGCTGGATCTGTAGATCCGTCACATTTGTAGTTTTCGAAAGTATAGCTCAAAGCTGAAAGGCCAAGAGATATTGTTACAGTCCAAAGTAGTCCAGAGGGGGATTTAGCATTACTGGGTGCATCTTGGGCCAGTCAAGAGTCCCCTCAAACATAATGCGCCCCATATACCAGTAAAAGGCTCCAGCCCTCTATGCCTGGATGAATCTACGCCAGGTCCTGTCTGGCTTAGAATTTTGCTGTAGGAAACAATAACAATCTATAACAAACACATGAGTCTGTGGCTTCTGCGTAAAGGCCCACTACCCATCCTTTCCTGTCCCCCGGTGTAGCATAAGGGGAGAAAAAGTTTTTACCCCATTTCTTGTTCTTGAAATCACTTCAAACAAACAAATGTGTCTGAATGTTGATGGTTGAATACATAACGGTCATAGGGCCCAAGTTAGAGTTACATGTGCTTGTTGAGTTTATGAATTTATGTACCTTACCACTGCTAACAACACCAACCTAGTAGCTTTGTTCAAAAGGCCCGGATGGCAGGTGTTTTTTTTTCTTTGTGAAATCATGTCAACCCATAAATCACATGGGTGTATTTCCAATTTAGCTGTATTTCCAATTCAAAGTGGCAACAAATAAGTCCATATTCTAATGAACAGAACAACTCCATGCAAATAAATACATATACATATATGTAAATTCATATTTACAACACCAGAAAGTAGCTGAAGCAAAATTAATTTTATGCAGTAAGGGAAAGGCATTAATCGACTGGAGGAAAGACAAGGACAGTACTTCTTAGGCTAAACTCTCTTTCAGGCTGTCCCCACCTACCTAGTCTACCCTAAATGGTAAGTGACAACTGGCCGATATCCCAGTCCTGCACAAAAGTGCAAATACAAAATGAAAGACTGGACAATACATACATAGAGTAATAGTCAACAAATACGGGTCAAAACCAAGAGGATAGTGCAGTAGATAATCGAAAGGAAAAACATAAGGTCAAAAAACAGGCAAAGGGTCAAGTATTCCAAGATATAGAAGTCAAGCTTAATAGCTCCAAAAAGAATTATAGAAAGAACAGGGGGAAAGGTAGGCTGTATATAGATATATACAGTATATTTACAAAATATCAGATGCCCAGAAAGTGATTGGACCATATCTCTAAAACACTAAAACAGTGTTCTGACAACTAAGGGCACCATGTTACCTAAGAACAAAATCACATTAATCAGCATATCCTCAGATGTACTTTATCGACAGAGGATGATGTTGAAGCACAAATGGTACAGATGTTATCTATTGGAGCATGGGGACATGTCTCTTTCACCAATTCCCAACTTTAACATTCCCTCCGGTGAAGGGTGGGCAAACCTAACCTATGTCTTAATATGTGACTTAAACCTTACATTTTTACACCAGAAACTGGTTGTGGTAAAATATGAGATACAATTTTTCTTAGGTATTATTTCTGGGAGGAATTCAAAACAACCGACTGCAGCATTGTAAGAATGTGTTTTCTTGCTGATCCCTGCTGGCAAAGCTCCCGGCGGATTCAAAAAGTCCTTTCTGAGGATTGTCGCTCGCTGTGACGTCATCGGGGAGTGGGGATCCGTCGCCATGGTAGCCTCGGGTGTTCCGAAGACCTGAGGCTACTTCGTTTTAACCAATTCATTACAATGTGCTATGAGCACATTATAATAAATGAGGAGTAAAATCCCCATATACTGCCATACTGTAGCATGGCAGTATATGGTAGGATCGATCAGACAACTTAGGGTTAAAGTACCATAGGGAGTCTGAAAAATAGTAAAAATAAAAGTAAAAAAAAAAATTATAATAAAAAAACCTAAAAATTCTAATCACCCCCCTTTCCCTAGAACTGATATAAATCTAAATAAACAGTAATAATAATAATAATATGATTGAAAACATCATCAAAATTCGCAAAAAATGACACCACCCACAGCTCCGTACACCAAAGTATGAAAAAGTTATTAGCACAAGAAGACGGCAAAATAAAAAAAAAAAACATTTGTACAGGAGGTTTTAATTTTTGTAAATGTATGAAAACATTATAAAACCTTTACAAATTTGTTATCTGCGTAATCATATTGACCCAAAGAATAAAGTAGACATGTCATTTGGGGCGTGAAGTGAAAGCCGTAAAATCCAAGCCGACAAAAAAACGGCCCAAATGGGTTTTTTCACCATTTTCACTGCATTTGGATTTTTTTCCCTGCTTCCCAGTACACGGCAGGGAATATTCAATGCCACCATTATGAAGTGCAATTTGTTACACAGACAACAAGCCGTCACACAGCTCTTTACTTGTAAAAATAAAAAAGTTATAGATTTTTGAAGGTGGGGAGTGAAAAATGGAAATAAAAAAACAGGAAAGGGCCAGGTCCTTAACTGGTTAAAGGATCAATGACTGGATCTCACCTATAGTGTAATCAAAATTCCTAAGTCCTGTTGCATGACCTTTGAACTATATTGTGCTGTACTTTCCTTTGTGGAAAACCAGCCACATTTGTGCAAACTAGCTATAAAATGCATTAAAAATCGTTTTTGCTAAATTAAATAAATACTGAGGTTAGATAGACCGATGATGACTATTATGGGACTGCATGATTTGTTCTTGCTCTGTAGTTCTAAATTGTTTAAGTAATTATCCTGGACATGTTGAGGCAGGGTGTGTTCTTTTTGCCTGCTGATAGTTGGCAAGATGTAACTCTTGAGACTCATAATCTCTGATCTATTTATTCAACAATGGTTATTAATATGGGAATCACTATTTTGACAGACTGTAAAACATAAGCTCTAAACATGGATAGTAAAATGAGTTAACCACATAGTGCACACATTAATAAAAATAGAACTTTTTTTTTTTTTTTTAAAAAGGTTTTTAGGGAAAGCTCTGTTTAAGGAAATTTTGGGGAAATTATTAGATTAAAAACTGGATATGAGCAAGATTTATTGGGCTGTGGTCTAAGTTCCTGTTTCCTGACAATTGCCTGGACAGTGTATGGGTTAAACAGTGCGATAATATTTTATACTGGTATCAACATAATAATTTTGGCCACCTACAGATGGGGGATTTTGTTTTACTTTTTTTATTTTATTATGTTACTGTTTGTTTTCTTTATTATTTTGTATATATTTTCAATTCCTATTTACCTCTTTTACACAATTATACTCTTGTGTTACTTGTGGCATATTAAAATTACACCTAATGATTAAATCATTTTTACTTCCATTATTAAAATGCTCAAAACCATAGTGTAAACCCAGTATGAGGAAGGTGTTGAGTCCCGAGGAATATTATTTCAATAACCATCTAAGTATTATATAGAAAAAGAATATCTAATAGGCGTCCTATCTTAGGACTTCAAATGACACCAGAGCCTGTGATTTGTGGCTTTTGAGATTGCGTGTGTTACCTATTCTGACAGTGGGCATTAATGGTGGGGAGGTTTCAGCTGAAGCGGACCCGCAACTGAACTTTGAATAAATAATTGTTGGTATGTAATGATGAATGTACCCGACCATGCAAACTTCAAGTCTGTCTGAAGTTTAGAGTTGAGATCCACTCATCACTACATACCACAAAAAATATTGAGCTGTGTGCCTCCTGGACACCCACTGTTTTAATATTCTGGATTAAAACTGGAAAACCCCTGGAAAACCTTCTTTTTATAATGCTTTGTCTATGAATTCTCTGGATACGAATTCTTTGTAACTAGTACCTAGTGCACGTGTGTATGTCCTGTCAGGTCTGTGAGGTCTGGAAATTTAAGGGGTATTCCAGGAATCAGCATAATTCATATACAAAGGGGTCCTTAATTAATTAGCTAATAGCAGAAAAATGCTATTGACATACACTGTATTGATGAATTATAATGCTACTGGCCCTTTAATCATTCTGTTGATTTCCTCCGTGCGGAGCAGACACAGGACAGAAAATGGCTGCTGGTCACATGTTAACATCACATGTCATGCACCTGCCTGGGCAGGTCATGTAATCACCACTTATTTTTGCTGTAGTCGGTTGGTTGCAGTGCAGTGCAGTATGACCAGTGTTGGGGTGATGGCAGTTACACATCATTACTATGGTAACAGAGCAAGAAAACTTGTTACATCATCACTGGGAGCAGAGCATACGAGGTAGGAGGAGTTACTGAGAACTAAAGGATCTTGGGACTTCTAGTTTCCAGTGGGGGCCATCTTGGAGATAACTCTGCATACTTTAGAGAGGCCATAAAATTTTGTGAATCCTAAAATCAATCTATTTAATCTCCAATTTGTGACTAATGACATTGAGTTTTGTTATATTTATTTATTTATATCATCATGGGTTTTTCTATCAGACGTTCATACCCCTTTAATGTCTTTCCCATTAAATATGGTATGAATGTATTTGCAAACTGTAAGTGAAGACAATTAGAAAAAAATTCAAAACCATCAGATTTTTTTCAATATGTCTTGGCATGTCCTGAGTGTAACATCTGGTCAGGTGTAATCCATTATGAAAAGTGTTTAATTGAAGTGAAGAGAGATGACATGTGGGCTGGTCACTTGGAAAATGGACAACATTAATATATTGAAGACATTAACTTCTCAGTCTTGTATAATTATCGTTTGGGCTTGTATGTGTGTGTTTAAGACTTGTATACTGAATCGTGGCATTTCTCCAGAAATCCATTAGTGTTTAGAGAAGAAAGAAGGTAATATGACTAACACTTAAGCTAGAATATAAAATATAGAAATATAATATTTTCTGGGAAATGCATTTTCTTACATTTTTGTTGAACTCAATTTTATGAAACTTCCTCCTTCAATCGCATACATCCCTATCAAGGAAATTTATTCCTTAAATCTGTGATTTTAAGGTTGCATTCTTTAAAGTACTGTTTAGTGATCTCTAAGGCACCAGGTTATGACAACATAAAAATATTTTATCATTATGTAATGTGTACTAATTCCACTATTTCCATCAGTACACTAGAATATTTAAAGGAAACTTACCATCAAAATTCTACCTATTAAGTTAGATCTGATGGTAGGTTACTTGTGACCTTCTAAACCCTAATCCCTCTTTACCTAATCCTTAAATACTTTCTAAGATAAACTACACTATTTAGCTAATATGCTCATTTCCACCAGAGGCTAATGGGGCGTTGTGTAGCCTCCCTAGTCTGTGAGAGTAAAGGTTAATCCACACCCCAATAGCCTCTGTGATCCCTCCCTACCTGTGCGTCATTGATGTGCTCCTGCTACTGTTGCCGTGTTCCTGGCTACTTTGGTAATTTGCGCATGCACAGTAGTTTTGGCTTCAGTGATGACATGCATAGATTAGAGTTTAGACGGTTACAGGGCACCTACCATCAGATCTATTGTAATTGGTAGATGTCAGGCTCCAGGGTCAGTGGACCCACTGGATCACCATGGACGATGACGTTAGCCAACACCTGGGACTGGAGTCTAAGTGGCACCCGGTTTTCACCGGAGCCCGCCGAAAAGTGGGTTGGACATTCTGGGGCGTGGTACCACCAGGTCATTCCACAGGTGTGATTTTGTCCGCAGTTGCTGCAAAAGCGAGGTACAAAAACGGAAGGCAGGTTCATGGTCGGGGACTGGCAGGAGGACAAGACAGGTGGCAAAGGTTCAGCGTCAGAAGCAGAGCAGAAATTCAGGGCTGTCAGTGGAAGAGTGTAAACAGGAACAG
The DNA here is from genome assembly GCA_019512145.1 of Engystomops pustulosus. Taxonomy (NCBI): domain Eukaryota; kingdom Metazoa; phylum Chordata; class Amphibia; order Anura; family Leptodactylidae; genus Engystomops; species Engystomops pustulosus. The sequence continues at coordinate 47,866,680 of CM033641.1, read as the reverse complement.
GTCTGGGGTCACAACGGGAAATCACACTAATCACAAAGGTCATGGGAAACAAGTTTTTGCTAAGGCTGTGAGGCACAAAGATCCGGCAGGGTGTGTAGGGAGAGGCTGGGATAAATAGAATTCTGGGTAAGGCCAGCGCCAATTAACGGTGCGCTGACCCTTTAAATCTTGTGAAGCCGGGGCGCGTGCGCTTTAGCACACGGGGACACACACTCAAGACCAAGATCCCGGAAGCAGGAATGAGGATGGGTAAGTTGTTGCAGAGGAGCACAGGTGAGCCCGCGACCCGAGACATGGGTCGAGGAACCACCCGTGACAGTAGATTTTGATGGTGGGTTTTTTTCATAATAACTCAGGATAGGGCATCAATGCTATTGTCTTTGACCATACCTTTGACCATACCTTAAAAAGAACCTGCTAATAAACTACTGCCATAGGTTGCAGTTTTCTAAATTTGTTACTTAAAGGGGTTCTCAGGAGGTGGAAAAACATGGCTGCAGTCTTCCAAAAACAGCACCACACCTGACCATGGTTACTGCCAGTATTGCAGCTCAGCTGTATAGAAATGAATGGAGCTTAGTTTGGGATGTTCTCCAGTGTGTCGGACACTGGTGGGGTCACTTTGATTGGTGTGCAGCTCCTTTTCTTTATCACTGCAAGCTGCTTAATATTATTGAGCTGTAGAGCTGCTGAAATTGCTCCTGCCCAGCTCTGCATCCAGGCCACACCCCAAAATATTGGAGCTTAATGAAGCTCTATAAATATGAGAAGTACAGTATTTCCTATCAAAAAATGATCAGTGCATTTTTATTTCTAAATCCTTTCTCAAAATGCTTTATGGTGATGAAATTGAAGATCATGATGCTATAGCATATTTCTAAGATATTTTATAAAATTATGAGTCCACCCTCTGGAACCCCAACTAATCTAGACAACATTGGAGAGTGGTACTATCTTCTTTGCTCCAGCACAAGGGTGCTTCTGGGCAAGTCGGCGGGGAAACTCCCTCCATGGGTGGTAGTTTTGAGAGTTGGAGTTAGAGCCTGTCAGTAAAATTAACTTTCCCAAGTATGAATATATTTCATAAACTGGCATTGGAAAGCATTGAATCTATTTATAGTGTTTGTATGTTCTCTCCATGTTTGCGTGTTTTTCCTCCAGGTCCTGCAGTTTCCTCCTACACTTCAAATCATTCTGGTAGGTTGATTAGATTGTGAGTCCGGTAAGGACGAGGACCGACTTGGGAAGCTCTGTGTAGTGCTACGGAATATGCAGGCGTTATATATATAAAGAATTATTATTATTATTATTATTATTATTATTATTATTATTATCATTATATTACATTATTTGTTTCGCATTACAGGTAGTCCCTGGGTTACGTACGTCTGTTCGTAAGTTGAATTTGTATGTAAGTCGGAACTGTATATTTTATTATTGTAACCCCAGCAAAAAAATTTTTGTTCTCTTTGACTATTGAATTGTAAAAATGTTGGAATGTCATAAGAATCAGGATTAACTATAAAGCTTAATTGCAGACACCATTGATAACTGTTACAGCCTAAGGCTAAAGTACAGTAAATTGCCAACATTTAGAGGTCCGTTTGTAACTAGGGGTCGTCTGTAAGGTGGGTGTTCTTAAGTAGGGGACCGCCTGTATTATATTTTTTTGGAGAACTAGTTCATATGAATATGAAGATTCATTCTTTTTACTTTTACCCCATATATATAGACAGTGGGAAATGTGGGAAACATTTTACGCCTCTAAGCTCTTTCCCTATCCATGACACAATATGTAATGCTAGCATGTATATGGCTGTACCTTTATATTATATTTCCTGTGTTACCCTCCATATAATTTTACTACATTTTCGTGTCTTTAGGACCACACATAATCAGTATCATATATGCTCTGATGTAAAAACCATTACTGTTCTCAGCCAACTTCCTGATGTAACCTTCAAATGTCACTGCTTTCTAAAACCTCAAGGTAAGGTAATGGAATTTGAAAAACCAAGACTTAAGACTCACATACACATTGAAAAATGATTACTCAAACATGACAAGTTTGGTTATGAAACACTCCATGAAAGTATATTGTCTTTTTATATTGTTCAATTGTCTCTGCCGGCTATGACACTGTGTTAATGATTTTTAATCAACTGTAGTTGGTTTTCTCATTATGTAAAGTAAGAGATACATGAAATTTTATAATCAAACATGGGATCGGAGATCAATTGGGTCAAAAATAATAAATGTTAAGAAAAAATGAAGTACACTATGGTACAGGCACTGGCATAGAACCCTAGAGTACTGAAACTCCTGGAAAAATAACTGGTAAAATGGACCTACTCAGGCTATTTGATATATCAAAGCCCCGTTAAGCAGATACATCAATTAACAGGAGGGGGGACCCAGTGATGTCCCTATCCATATTAGGAAAGTGACATCACTGGGGAAACAGTGCCATTGTACACTCACCCCCTCACATTAGGACTGAATTATCTGAAGCTATACATTCATCTATGAAAGTTTGTATGCAAGGTTCAGTACATAATAAATTCAGTTCGCAGCTTAACCATCATACAAGTCAAACATCATATATCCTTATTCTAGGAATGAAATACTAGAAATACATTTTAAAAAAATAAAAGGTTAAAAAAAGCTTTATTAATGGAAATCAAATAGTAGAACTATAATCATAAATACAAAAACTATAAAAATAATCTCATTAATTAAGAAGTATTGCCAGAAGTAAGATTTTTTTTCAACTGCGTCCCAAACCCAAAATGATCTGGATGAAAACTACAATCCGAGAAAAAACAGAGCCCTCTAACAGTTCAGTTATAATTGAAAAAACCTTTTCAAAAACATGAACTGTTGGACAGAGTAGAAAGAAGCTTAACATTGAAATAATTTTCTCTATCATTTTGATCATTACATCGTTACTTAATTTCATTATCTTTAACTTCATGTATGTGTACGATGTCTGTAATTCTTTTCATATGAATGTTAAAAGTTGCTCTAGTTTCTCACATTAGAAAATTTATGTGCATGAAGAAAATGTAGATTGCCACAAGTATTGTATTTTTGCATATCCAGTATTTTGTAATAGACTAAGATTTTTGTTTTCCTTCTTCATTTTTATATTTGTGTTGTTTGCTTTCCAATAGGACCATTTTAAAGAGAACCTGTCATGCAAATTAACCCACCCAAAATAAAGGCCTAATTAAAAACTATGTTTAAAAAGCGTTGGTTTCTTTCCATGGTTTCTTTCCATGTCTGCAATGTTAACAAAATCTGTTTGTAAACTTACATGCAACTCCCCCAAGGTGAATCATTCACACTAACTGAGTTGTGCATAGTAAAGTTTACTTGAATTGCCCCGACTATGATGTTCTACTTTATGTAAAGCTCTTGGGCACTTACAGTCATGTCACCAGGATGACATCATCTAAGGTCCTGTTACATCTGAAACATCTGCCTCATGTATGTATCTGTTCACATGAAATCACAGCAGCCTCCATGGATGATGGGGAAAAGTAGAATTCCATGGAGGATGGGGAGGGGTAAAGTCCATGGAGGCTGCTGTTATTTCATGTGATCATATATATGCATTGTGTACAGTTTGCTAATGTTAGGAGGTTTAAGGATATGTGATGATGTCACTCTGGAAACATGACATGCTGAAAAGAGACTGGAGAAAAGAGAAAAGAGATTAACTTTTGTAGTTACATTTTTTGAAGGGGGTGTGGGGACAGATGGAAAAAAAATTGGGGCTCATTTAATAAGGGTCCCGCAGCCGCATTTTTGTTGGTTTTGCCGACTTTTTGGGGATCACGCCAGGGATTGTGTTGCACACAATCGTTTTGGGTCACAATCACACCGGCTTTCACGCAACACAATTCGAGAGGCGGGCCGTCGGACGATCGGACATATTCGGACTACGCACTGGATTTAACATTTAATTTGTGTTTTGTGTCGCATCCAATGTACTTACATGCACCAGGAGCAAGAAGGTGAACTCCGGCGGACATGAGCGGGAAGTGACACATGCAGGATCTTCATGAACCGCGGCAGAGTTCATCCACTTTAGACAGTCTGGATCAGGGATCTATAGGGATCGGGTAAGTAAATGTGCCCCATTAACTTTATATTACAGGTTGGTTTGAACATGTTTATATATTTTTTAATTACTTTTGCACAATAGAAATATGTACCATATATACTCGAGTATAAGAATGTGCTAAAGACCCAAACCCGGCTTATACTCGAGTAAAAAAAATACAGGTTTTACCATGTTTATGTGGTAAATTTAGGGGCCTCGGCTTATACTCGAGTATATATGGTATATTGGATTACCAAATATTATTTAATTGACCACTCAAAGTTAGGAACATACTGTTGATTGCATGTATTCACCATAATGTAACTCTGTGTCTGTAGTGACATATAGATATGTAATATGGTTTAAGATTGGACATTCATATAGTAGTCTTTATCTGCACACTTAATCATTAGGAAAGAGATAACGTACATGATTAACACACTCCAGTTACTAAATTGTGTAGCTACAGAAGCTTTGATTACTTAGATCTGTCTACTTGTGTTTACTAACATTTTTTATCATTTCCAATTAAGTAAAAATATTAGGAGGAGTCATCTAAAACTAGTTAGTTTGGGACAGTAACTACAATGACTAGAATGTTAAGATGAACATACAGTAAATATAATATATAATTGAACAAGTTGAGATTAAAAAATGTATGTACGGTGATGCAGCTCATACAGAAACAATTTTTGCATTTTATAAATGATGTATGTTATCAATTTGAGCAGACATATGACTCTAGTTATGATTTCTCTCCATATGGCAAGAGCTAAAGATGGCTCTAGATAAAACGTAGAGTAAGTGTAGAGTAAGTACCAGTTTCTACCTTATCCAAACACTGTTTGAAATCTCCAGTGAAGACCAGATGTGATGGTCGTAACCCAGTGTCTTATTAGTAATGCAGTCAGGAAGAATGTGGCTCGGAACCTAATGGTCTTCGAATAGGAATTGACATTAAATGCAACATATGCACATTGTATATTTTACAGATGTAGACAGCACCACCATGACAAGTGATGACTGCCGCTGTAACTTCTCGAGAGCTTCCTCAGATTATGACTTAGGAGTTGCCAGTGAATTGTGTCTAAATTCCATTGTTTTGTGTTAGCAAACTTGTATTTAATGGTTGTTAATCATTGTTAATTAGTTTATTTATTATAGTTTATTAATTTATTACATACTATTTACATATATACCTGTAAAGAGATACATCCATTTAAGGATGAATTCACATCTGCGCTGTCTGCCATTTTCTAATCTGTCTGAATAGCAGAAATATATAAAAATACATGTCTCATGACTATGCAATCATCAAATAAAATGGAGAAGGGATATGATGTGTCACTAACAAGCTGGACTTAACAAAAAGAAATTGGATAGAGTTTATTGTCATCTATGTCCCCCCTCTTGTTGTGGGCCCACTGGTATCTACCCTTCTTATTGTGACCTGCTATTTTGTGGCACCGGTATCTCTTCCTCTTATTTTGGCCCCACTCATCTCCCTCCTCATATTGTGGACTCTGATTTTTATCACTCTTCATTCCTCATTTTATCACTCCTCATTTTTGTCCCCTCTTATCTTCCCCCCTCATTTGTGGCCCCTCTAATCCCCCCTTGTATTGTGCTTACCTTCACCAAGTATATGATGGTGCATTCCGGTGGACCTCGGGGAACTTCAGCGCAGCAGCGACATCTGGTATACGTCAGAGGAACTGCCTTAGTGAATCGCCGGAAGACCCGAATCCACCACACAGAAAGTGCCACTGGATCGCGAATGGACCGGGTAAGTAAATCAGCTGCTCCAAAAAAGGGTTGCGTCCTACACAAAATACTTAACTTAAATACCCATTGAAAAAAGGGTACAGTCGAAAAAAGTGTGTCACAAAGCGGCGCAAAGCCTTAGTTTATCTGCCCCATAGTTTCTTGTACCAGATCCCTTACATGTATGAACACAAAATAAGCCTCTTCTCTTATGTGAATCAGGAAAATGTTAAAAGTGACATCATTATTTGCAGCACAAAGATCAGGAGATGTCTTCTTTTTCTCTTTTGCCCTTTGATATTTAACCTGATTATTTCCTGAAATGTTACACTTTGGGTTTGCCCAGAATTTTTAAAATGAATGTAGGACATTTCTTTTACCATATTTAGAATAATCAGCCAACTTGCATGTCAAGGACTTCAGGGATGGTTTCAATGGTTGCAATTTTACAATTTGTATATAAGTTTTCAGTAACAGTTGTCCTTCCAAACTTTTTTCATATTCACAGACTTCGATATTTACTATATTACTATTTACTATATTTAACTAGCCCGTATGTTCTGCAATGGTGTATGTATGTTGCCCCTATATTGTGCATGTTTATGTAGATCTTCAACTCAATTCACACCAAATCAACCAAACTATTCTTGCTGTGTAATTAATAGTTATGGAATCACATTGTTCCTTACATCACCCACTAATTCTACATTTTGCCATTTTGTAAGTTCATGTCAATCATTAACCTCTTCCCGACTGTGCACACTAATAGTACGGCACGCTTAAAGGGCTGATCCCTCTCCATAGTTGGTAAGTCTTTGCTGCATATTGCAGCAAACACTTACCAGTAACACTCACAATCTATGCTAGCACCGATCGCGGGTGACAACCCGTCCATCCGCGCTGGCAAAGATGCTGGCAGCTTCAAAAAGTTCTTGGTGAAAATCGTTGCTCCCCATAACGTCAGGGGGTGGTGATCGGTTGCCATGGCAGCCTCGGGTCTTCTGAAGATCCGAGGATGTCTGGATTTAACCTATTCATTACAATGTGTGATTCACACATTGTAATGAATGAGGAGGAAAATCCCCATATACTGCCATACTGTAATGCAACCCTTGTAATCCCCGCTGTACTCCTTCTAGGGGGATAAACCAGCGAGGGTCAAAAATAAAGCTCATCGCTTGGTTCAATTTATAGCTTTAGCAGCTAGAATCTATATAGCGGCAAAATGGAAGCCATTGGATCTATCGTTCACAGTGGTTAAGAACAGACACCTTACCCCTTTTCTGAAGGCATTTGGAACGCATAGATCACAACACAAGGTTCATCAACCCTTGAGAGGGCTCTAGCTCTATCCCCCTAATAAACTTTAATAATCTCGCATGGCATATACATGGCTACTCCGGTTATCTATACTGACAGATATACATCTATACTGATCCTTTACTAATCAAATGAACCTTTATCCCACCTTTTTTCCCCCTTTACGTTTTCTCTCTTTTTTGATTGATACAATAGCTGGCTATGTATCATACCAAACTCTGTGTATGTGTTTTGCCGTGACCTATTGTAAGGCACCATTCTGTTTTACTTCAATAAAATTTAGTTGAAACTAAAAATCAAAAGGCTGTATAGTCCTAAAAGTAGAAGCATCAAAAAATGTCATCCAAAGTCGCAAAAAATGCCTTAGACCAAAGTATGAAAAAGTTATTAGAGTCAGATGATGGAAAAATCTGAAAAAAAAATTGTACAGCAAGTTTTAATTTTTGGAAATGTAAGAAAACATTCTAAATGTGTTATCCCTGTGATCACATGGACCCAAAGAATAAAGGAGACATGTCATTTGGGCGGACTGTAAAAGTCATGAAATCCAAGCCCACAAGAAAACAGCGCAAATGAGTTTGTTCACCAATTTCACTGCATTTGGAATTTTTTTCCCGCTTCCCGTATTACATACCATCACTATGAAGTGCAATTTGTTATGCAGAAAACAAGCCGTCACACAGCTCTTCACATGTATAAATAAAAAAGTTATAGATTTTTGATGGTGGGGAGTGAAAAATGGAACTGCAAAAACAAAAAAGGGCCAGGTTGTTAAAGGGGTATTCTCACAAAGACAAGTTTCTTATATGTACTCAGGATAACAAAATAACACATTCTCTAATTCACTGTTATTAACAAAAAGGCAGCAAATCACAGATATAAGTCCAACCTGTCTCTGTCAGTCCTGCTGTACACAATGTCAGTTTCCCCTAGACATGACCCAGTAACTTCTGACTTTTTTCGGATTTTTTGTGTGAGATCGTGCAGATGAGATTTCTGTCTCTCTGCTGTGTATCTGTAGCCACACCCCCTGCTCGGAGATCAGAGACTCTCACTGATTGCTTCCTGCCAGGACAGAGCCGAGAGCAGAGAGAAGCTGCAAACTACAAGCTACAAGAAGATAAGTGATCTGGGGGAATGTGGAGGCAGGTACATATCTGGGAGATGTAGCAGAGCTCACAGTGTAACAGTCTGCCGCCTTTGTGTAATCATGCATCTCATGCATCTCATGCATCTCTGATCTGTCTCATCTCTCTCTATGTGCCAGTGTGTTAGTACAGAAGCCAGATGAGAGTGTTTTTACAACCACATTGTCACCCCACAGAACTAGAGGGATCCTAATGTGTCTGCTTAGAGAGTCCCTGCCCACATCCTGGGAATTTACACTGAGCAGAATAGAGAGTGATAGAAGCTAAAACAGCAACAATAATGACTAAAATTGTAAATGAAGGGTTAAATGATCTTTATTGTGTTTATATCGGTAGGGGATTGAGATGTGAGAATTTTCTTTTGTGGGAAAACCCCACGAAAGTACTCAGCTACTGTAGTTTTCATTTAAAGATGGCAGCCCAAGTACAATTATTCCTTGTTCATATATAGCCAAGAATTGTTCTTAACTATCTGCTTCATCACCTGCTTTATGTTCAAACTGCGGGTTCATTCAGTTGGAGGAACAGGATACCTCATATGTGTCTGAGGCAGCCGCAGTGATTGGACCCACCGCAAAAGCCAGAGAGCTCTATACTGTGGACAGGGAATAACAAAACTTGCAATTTAATTTCAACTTAGCACCTATTGACAAAATCACTGTATCACAACGCCCCCCCCCCAACACACACACACCTAGGCTACATTGAAATTATGCCTTTAGTAAACATTCAGTGTATATGGTAACGAAGATCACAACAAATACACTTATACACAGACTGGCAGAAGCTTTTTATAGGTAAGATATATAAGAAAGTTTAATAAATTGACCTAAAATATTTATTTCCAATAATAAAAATGACATTTTTTATATTAAACATGTTTTTTCAGTACAGTGGATCTAGATCTACGGAGAGCTACTAACTAGTCACAATTGTCCAATTTGATTATCTAGTTTATATTTTTGGTCAATTCTGTAATGATAATTTTTGTTCCTACTTGAGTTTTTTTAAGAAGGATGTTTCTGTTTATTTTTGGTGAAAGTCCTTTCATTTCTAACCAAACGTTCAGGGGGTGAGGGGGAAACGGTAGCATAGTGTACAGGTATAGATCTCTATGTCTTTGACACACATTTAAAACATATTGGGGCACATTTACTTACCTGGTCCTATGCGTTCCCCGATCTGGAGTGTCCGATGAGAAGGAACTCTGCCGCGATTCACTTACATAGTGCGCCCAATATCCTGCATGTGTCACCCCCGCTCAGGTCCGCCGGAGTTCACCAACTTCCTCCCGGTGTATGTAAGTACATGGCTTGCGACACAATTTTAAAGTTAAATCCCGCGCTCAGTCCGAATCCGTTGGATCGTCCAACGGCCCGCCCCGATTTCTGTCACATGAAAGCCGGCGCCAATGCACCAAAATACGATCGCGTGTGACACAATCCCCTTCTAAATCCCTATCCCGCCCAGTGCGATCCCCGAAAAGTCGGAAAACCCGACAGAAATGCGGCCGCGGGACCCTTAGTAAATAAGCCCCATTATGCATTTCATCTTGGAGATACTTTGAGACAAAGGCTAGACAGTGATATAGAATCTAGCATTGAAGTCTTAAGCCTGTTAGCTGTATACCTTTTCCCCCCATTTATTTGGGACAATTTTTAAGGAGTCCAATACAATTATATGTAATTGTATGTGTTTTTAAGCATTATGAAAATAAATATTCATTATTTATCATATTTGGTAGTAAAATTCCCTTATATAAGGTATAAGTTATGGATGCCAGCATAAAAAAAACGGGATGGAATTTATTTTGGTTTTGTTCAAATGTTCAAGAAGTCTACAATATTTTAAACATTTGTAACATTTCTACATCTACGTAAGTATTTGACAGTAAAACTATTTTCTATTTAGCTATGAAGAGGCATTTTTATGTTTTCAATCTTTAGCAAAGCTAAAGGAAATGCTGTAAGATTTATAATATTGTTTTTCCACCTAGAAATTTCATAAATGATCTTTATTCTATAATAACTAGGACATGGAAGAACGTTATGACAGACAATGTGCATGCCTTCTAGTGTCATTTTCCCTTTAATAAATCAGCATTTTTGGCACCAATTCAGATTTAACGATACATCTGCCTTGACAATAACCTTGTGCTACATGCTTCACATACACATGGCTGCAGTCTACGTCTGGAGGATGTATACAATTGCAAGGCAATTAGCCGTGATTGCGTGGGAAATCCCAAGCTCCATCCACCTTTGCTCCTTGCCTTACATTCCTGGTCGGAGGTATGAAATCAATTGACTAAAAACAGAAAAATGAGTTATTGCTTGTATCACAAAATAGTTTCGATGAATTGTAAAAAAAATAAATAATTCTTTAAATATGACAAAAATTTATCTGTTGCATCAAAAACAATACAAGGTACTTTTTTGGCTACAAATCCTGTAATTAATATCTGATCTTGATAAACTAGATTTAATTGGATAGGATCTGTTTGGTAGCAATTTCGAAAATTTATGGGGTTTTTTTTTAAAGTTAAACTAAAATGTAACTTTTTTATAAATCAATGTTTCTTTTTGAAATTATAAAATATATTTTATTATAGGAAATCTCCTTCTTCCAAAAAATTTGCTCACTGTTCTCATAAGTCTGGACACTGATCTCATTATAGATCTGTGCATCATCAATGTCCATGGAGAGCAAAGTGGGGGGAGGACACCACCAGTCAAGGGGCATCTAGAGAGAAGATTTAGATAGAGAACTTAAGCTGGTGTGGACCATTGGCAATTCATAATTGGACATTCATAATTATGGATGAGCAAATTATCCAAGATTTGATTCATAGAAGCTTCCACAAATTTTTGAAAAATTCGGTTCAGGTCCGAATCAAATGGTTTTGGCCCAATGTGTCTCCAATTGTCCTAAAATGGTTTAATGGTTCCACTAGTTCTCTAAAATACAATTTTCATTTCATAAAAAGCTCCTATCTGTTTTTTAAAGTTATTAGATGAATTTTCAGTATTAGCTAGCCGCCACCTTGAAAGATTTGTTTGTAGCAAATCTGAAAATGTTTGTATTCAATTAGGTGCTGGAAAAAACTAGGATTTTTACTGACTCTATAGACTAACAAATATATTTGCACCTCTCTATTCATATTCTTAGGAAGTTGAAGAATTTTTCATCTATAGTGGCTAAGCTTCAACTCCATAAGAACATAATTAATATTTCTGTACATTGTATATATGTACTGCTCAGATGGTAAAAGGTCACAGTGTTAATTCTAATACTTTGATCACCAGCCACCTAAGTAGATTTATCTTCAGGCCTCTTATATCCTTGAGAAGTAAATGTAAAGTACAAGTACAGCATCAAAAATATTTATGAGAACACCAAGGGACCTGTCCAAAGAATACATTATCAACGAATGAAGCTCTAAAGATGGGGGAAGTACAACGATGACTACAAACTCCGTCCAAATCTGTGATTCATATGACTTATTCAAATCAAAGTCCCCTGAGTGGCAACATAAGCGGGTTTACTTAATCTGGTTTTAGAAAACATTTTATGGCTGACAAGTATATAGCATGAAAATGAGTCCTCTGAGGAAGGCAATATTTCCTGGTCTTTATCTCTAAGCCCATTTGTTTTGTCAGTACAGTTTAGTGCTACAATATATTTTCGGAGGCGTTCTTTGGGGATGTGAGTTTTATACACTGATACTGGGAATTTATGAAGCATTGCCCTTCTCCTAATTTATTGTAATCATGTATACATTAATTGATGATATGCACGCAGACCAACTTGGCTTCAATAGCTTCATAAAATTCTTACCCTCCCTGAACGGTGCAGAATAGTTTAAAGATGAAAAGTTCACATTAGGGATTTTTTTTAAATTATGTCACCATAAACATGAAAACCGATATAGGTTAATAAAATATGAGGATTTATTTGGGATGACTTATGTGTGTTTGGAGCTGGTAACATTATAATATATAGAGTAAGAAAACACAAGTGATAGAGCAATGGTTTATAACTCTCAGGTCCATGTGAATAAGTACAGAAATCGAGCTCCATTACGTCATTGCTATTCTCTCATTGCTTTTCATTTCCATTCCTGAAAATTACTTTTTGCAATTAGCTAAAAGACAATTAGGTTTTTCAGTTTCATAAACCATCCAGCGTGTACAACCTTTGCAGGAATTAGGAGTCTAGTGTGTGTCCATGTGACATAATGTGGTTTCTTGACATTTATGTAACTTGCAATTTTCATTTTCTATTACCTTTCCTTCCTGGAGTACAGTGTTAAATTTTAGGACATGGTAAGAAGTCATAGTCATAGATCATATAATTACATATTAGATACCTAACACTGACACTTGGGGCTGACATTTGATACTGACACTTGAGCATGGCACCTGAGACTGACAATTGAGCATGGCACCTGAGACTGACACTTTAGACTGACATTTGAAAATGATACATTGTGGACAATGTGGATACAAGGATACATTGGGGCACATTTACTAAGGGTCCATAGACTGCGATTCTGTCGGGTTTCGCGATTATTTCCGTTTTGCCCTGGGTTTTTGGCGCACGTGATGGGATTGTGGCGCATCGGCGCTGACTTGCATGCACCAGAAATCGGGGGTGCATGGCAGTCGGACAACCTGATGGATTCGGACAAACTGCAGAATTAAAAAAAACAAAATGTGTTGCAAGATCAAGCACTTACAAGCACCGGGAAAAAGAAGGTGAACTCCGGCAGACCTTGGGGCAGAAGCGACACATGCAGGAAAATGGATGCACAACCTTAGTGAATCGCACCGGACCCGAATCCTCGTCAGACAACGCACCGCAGGATCGCGACAGGACCTTGTAAGTAAATGTGCCCCATTGTATCTTTTTACAAACTGTGGCAGCCAATGAGGAAGAGAACACAGGTAGGGGAAATTAACCAATCGAGTGCATTAAATTCTTACACTTGCAGAAACTTTTGCTAGAATCTTGTTAGCCAAAGGCAGGTAATTAATGAATGACTTATAGCCACTGTATTTGTTCAGGTGCACACATTCTTGTCATTAGAAAACCTTATAAGTTTGTTCAATGCTCATAACAGTTTTGATGCTAGTATTGTATATATTATACCTATGTAATAAGGTACAGATCTAGTTTATAAAGAGGAATTTGTATGTTACATTCTGCAAAGTATGTATGTGTGCAAATGTCTCTACCTAGAATGTCAGATATTTAGACATAGGTCATTCTTTAAAAAAGCATAATAAGCTTTTGTATGTTGTACTGAGCTGTACTGTAAAACTTTGTAATGTAGTATTTCATACAGAATCATGCAATTCAATGCAATGTATGAATTATCTTGCAGATAGGTTTATCTTTGAGTTCTGTAGGATATGGACTGTATGGTTTTAAGAATTAACTGATCCAATTGATTATAACGAAGTGGAAGTCGTTTAGAATTTCAGGGAAACTTTGGTTCGGCACGAATCTGAAGTTTACGGTGATTCGTGAGAACCTCCACCCTTTATTAGCAAAATGCCCACGAGCACAGGGAACTCTGGGAAGAAGAAAGCAACACCCTTGATCACATGTGCAGACATGTATGCCAATCAGTGACCGGCAGGCTTATGTGATGTCACAGCCCTATACAAACAGACGTCCATTTGCTGTCTCTACCATCTAGCTGCTTGTACTCAGTAGCTGATAGAGTGATTTTTGCTCAATGTCCAGGGAGTCCATTTTGGGGGATCAGTATACCCAAAATTTAAATTCTTTTTAAATTTTAAATCACCCTGTGATTTCCATAATGCTGTTTTCACACTCCACCACTCTATGACACTACCACTATGTTTGGTTTTCTCCTTCATTTCATCTATCAGAAGGAATGTAAATCTTCACGATTGATAGCCAAAAGCAGGAGTGGTTACAGAACACAGAGGACATGCAAATATCCCATTTACTGGTCACCTCTATTTTGGATCAACTTCTGTTTGATTTTGGCTTTAGCAATAATGATGGATTATTGACCGATTGAAAGAGGACACTGAGGGATGAAAAGAAGGGCAAAATGATCGGTGACGTCAATGCAAAATTACTGCCGACACCCTCTCCACTCTTTTGAGGGGGGGGGGGGGGTTCTACATGTATCAGCGTTTAACAGAACAGGGTCTGTCTTAATCTATGGAATCATCTGATGTCTGTGTAAAAAGAGTGCACTCTTTGATGTTACAGTGGGATCTTGGCCCTCAGCTCAGTCCTTTCGAGCTGGCACAGAGGTTACCTTGTCAGGCTGCATTCCCGCTTCACTTATATGGTCAAGTAGTCCCCTGTAAGTGTCCATGGAAATGAAGAGTGAAGCAATTCTAAGAGCTGCGGCTGTCATGTGCATGTCATAAACCATGATCCCTATGTATATTTGACCATGGGACAACATTCTTCAACACCCTACAGACTCCCTGCAGCCAGAAAATACCTGTTTTTTAACATGATTCGCCATGATTTGATTAGCGTCAAATCAAATTTTGTCAGAAAATTTGGCAAACTCAGCTAATCGAATTTTTGAAAAATTCGCCCATCTCTAGCTATGTCATTTATCAATTACCCTCCTTTAGCTAGGAAGATTCTAGCCACAGTTTCTGCAAGTGTGAGAATATAATACACTAGATTTCCCCCTCCGCTCTCTTCCTCATTGGCTACCACAGTTTGTAATAAGACACAATGTATCCAGTACACAAGCCTCTCACATTGAGTTATGAGCTGTAAAGATTGTCAGATATCATTCTCACACATCATTTGAGCATGTTTGCTAGGCAGAAATTATAACAGTGTATCCAGTACACAAGCCTCAGTGAGTTGTGTGGTCTATCTTCCATGTCACATATCAGTCTCACACATCATGGAAGGAATAATATGCAGCGTTATATGCAGTGTTATCCAGTACTCAAGTCTCTGACACTGAGCTGTGAGGTCTATCTTCAATGTCACATATCAGCCTCGCACATCATTTGAGCATGTCTGATAGACAGGCAGTTGATGTTGTATATCCAAAATACATACTCTGACTGGCAGTCTCAAGTGTCATGCTCAAGTGTCATGCTCAAGTGTCAGTCTCATGTGTCAGTCTCAGGTTTCATGCTCAAGTGTCACTCATTTCAGCATCTCTGATAGGCAGACAGTAGATGTATATAAAAGGCACATACTCTGTCAGTCTCAGGTTTCATGCGCAAGTGTCAGTGTCAGGTATAAACATTTTTTGATCTAGTACTATAACTTCTCACTATGTACTAAAATGGACACTGTACTGTAGTCTATGTTTGTCTTCAATGGGTGGAGATCTAACTTTGACCTCTTCCCACCATTCTAACTCCTCAGTGAGCCTTTTTCTAACTTCCACAATAGAAAGCAGAATATTAGGCAAGAAGTAAAGAGACAAAGTAATTGGAGAAGGAAGCACTTTTCTCTGACAAGATATGTTATAATCTGCTCATAGTCAGTTGCATTATTCATTTGAAAAAAAAAAAACTGATGAAAATATGGGGCTATTTATTTAACATTTATATAACTAAAGAGTTATGACTATTGTTGAGTGGACCCAAACCACAAAGTTTAGAAAAACAAAAGTCCACACCGGCTACAACTTCTCAACAATCAAGACGTGCGTAACACAGAGGCTCACCGTAGCAGCGCAGTTCAACCAGAAGAAATAGAAAAATTCATCAACCACTTGCAGGTTTTCCTTTAAAATCTGACTTTATTCTTCACTTAACAAGGATAAAATCTCAATCACCTTGTGCCGCATTTTCTCCTTTCTCCGATTTTATCCTTGTTATGTGAAGAATAAAGTCAGATTTTAAAGGAAGACCGGCAAGAGGGGGAGGATTCTTTCTATTTCATCTGTTTAAACCTCAAAGTTCAGGTCCTTGCCAAACTTGACTTATTCTAGTCTCCTGGACCTAATCCTAAACTTCATCAGAACTTCAGATCTAGACGTGGCTTAACCCACCTGCCGGGAATGCCCCCTATTGGTGCTGGCACAGATCACAGACGTTAACTTTTTAAATCATTGAAGCGGATCTCCCATATATGGAAGTGCCACCAGAACCATTGCCAGAGAACATGCGCTACATTGATTTAAATGCTGCCAGCGATTTAGCATGCAGCCTTTAAAGAGTAAATACCCATGATCAGTTTCAGCACCAATCATGGGTGTTACTTGTGGCGTCCAGGTCATTATTTGTTATGACTATTTTTAATATAATTATTTTTAATATATTTTTATATAATTTTAATATAATATAATTAAGATTTCCTTTTCATTTCTAAGATTTAATCCAGAAGCTCAAAACATGAACAGAGATTTTGGGTTCTGCAAAACTGACGTAACCTGAGTACAGGTTAATTGGCAAATATCTCCCTTTTCTCTAAGCGCAAATATTGAAACATCCATCAGTAACTACTAACCAGGAGGTGAGAAGGCATTAGAGGAATCAACCAGTGGAATCTTTTCCTGTTTTGTTTTTATACTATATTTTTGCTAAAAAAAAGCAGTTACTACATTACTCTGTGTAATACAACACCCTCTCAGGATTCCATGCTGACTGTTGTTTGAGGAGCATAATTTAATTCCTACTTTTTACATAATCTGTGTATTCATTCCATAAGCTTAAATCATTTTCGAAAGTATTTCCAACAATGTATTTATCAAGAGGTATGTTAAGAAATTTGACTGACAGGTATTGCATTCATTTATTTTTCAGAAGAAAAGGTGGCGAAAATTCAATCTTTCCTATACAGATACACTAAATCCTACACCACACCGCTTACATTACCTTTACCCTAGCCTTTCTGTCATAAAGAATCTGCTGATTTTTGATATTTTGTTTTTATTAAACTTTTTTTTAAAGGTTTGGGGTTTTTTTGTGGGATAAGATTGACACCATTTATGATGACTATAATTTATTGATAAAGTTTTATGAACTTTTTTGCCATTTACCAGTTGATCCATTAATGAGCGACCATTCAGAATTTCACAACGTTTAACTCCTACAATGTTTTAGACATACAGGCGGTCCCCTACTTAAGAACACTCGACGTGCATACGACCCCTAGTTACAAACGGACCACTGGATATTGGTAACTTATTGTACTTTAGTCCTAGGCCACAATGATCAGCTGTAACAGTTATCACAGGCGTCTGTAATGAAGCTTTAGTGTTAATCCTGATTCTTTTGACAACCTAACATTTTTAAAATCCAATTGTCACAGAGACCAAAAAAGTTCTGGCTTGGGTTACAATGATAAAATATACACTTCCGACTTACATACAAACTCAACTTAAGAACAAACCTACAGACCCTATCTTGTATGTAACCCGGGGACTGCCTGTACTTTTATTTCCGTACTTCTATATAGGATAATTTAAGAAACATAGCATAGCCTGTTTTCGAAATGAAATCTGATTTTATTGTAGTGTACTCACACTTTTAAAACTTTTAAATGCACATATCAGATATAAAATAATGTCAGCCATAAACCCCCGACCCTGGGTTTTATTTTCCCAGCTGATGAGATATTTCAATGCGCATTTTAAAGTTTTGAAAGTGTGAATACCCTTCAGAAGAATCAGATTGAATTTTGAAAACAGGCTATGCTTCTTAAATTATCCTCTATAGAAGTATGTGTGAAGTTCTGGGTGGTGGCTTCTTCTCTGAAGGAGGACTTGGTATGAAGGGTATCTGCATTACAGAATAAAAAATACAGCAATAACAGCTATGTGCTGCACACCTCTCTCATGGAGCTACAAACAGTCATGGGTTGATCCAGTAAACCCAAATTGTAAAACATAGAAAATAAGTTCTGAATGGAGCTCCCGATTCTCTTGCTTCCGTGTGTCCTTCTTCCAATATGTCACTGTTTGGTTTCTTCTACTATTTGAGACTTTTTAGTTTTAGTTGAGACCTATTTGTCTCAGGTGAGACTTTTTTGTCAAAAAAGTAGTAGAAGAAACCAGTCAAAGTGGTGATAAATCCCACACCCACACTGAGTGTTTTTTTTTAACAATCTTGCTCATGCAGAACCAGCTTTACACTTTTATTATTAAATAATTTATGAAATAACATTTTAGTCCTAAATACAACACTTTGAATAATAACAGCTTTCCGGCCATCATCTTCTCGTAAATGACTGAGGGATTCAGCATTGATTTATTTATACACAGATGCAACTTTCCAACTTTTTATTCCAAACTTATTTAAATCATTTTAATAATAAAAAATCAAAATTAATTTCTTCAAGCACCATCTGATATAAATATACTCTATTTTGGCTTCAGATTCAGAACATTTGGACCCTCTAAAACAGGGAGATTAGCGATGCAATTTTTAGACTCAGCAAAGAGCAAACAAATAATCGTAGCCAAGTGCTAAATATTAAGAAGGATATACAGGTAGAAAAGCAAATCTAGAAAAGACATAAAACTAATCTGCAGAAATAAAGAGGAACCCGTCTGGAAAACTACAGATAAAATAAAACATGACTAAAGAGCTGGATTTAGATCAGATCTGGAACAGTAAGCAGCTACAAGAATGACTCACAGTATCAGGCAGTGTTCATACTTGAGTGGCTGCTAGTGATCCTGTCAGACTAGGGAGTTAGATGCCAATCCTTTTGGCGTTCTTGGTTGTAAACTTTAGCAAGCAAATAAATTGGTAACAGCTGAGGTTCTTATGAGCTACATACAAGCTGCTGTCCAAGGTTCTGCAGGGGTTTATCGTACGATACTTCAAGACATCCTCATCCTGGTTAGTTTATGAAAACATACTGTAAGTGTATTTCTTTCTTACCTTCTGCCTTACCATGAAGTGGCTGGTGTCTTGTGCAAAACATTTTTTTTTTATTTAAAACAACTAAAACAGACTGAATTTCGCAGGAATACATCCAGCCCGATCATCATTAACATTTTCTCTATTAGAGTAGATTGGCAAGTACCAATGTTGTATTTTCCCTTCCTCTTAATCAAAAGATTGAAAACATGTTTTGGGACTCCCTTTCCCTTCTTCCATTCTTTAGATCTGTGACTAAAAAAATAATGATTTCACTAGACAATAAGTGTATGAAGTGTTTGTCTGTATGTAGCTTTACATAGGTTATGATAGGACTTGCAGACTGGAGGTTTTTTCGTTAGAATGTCAAAATATTGTATTGAATTGCTATCATGAGAATGTAGGGTTTCCCCTATTCAGTAATCTACTTGTGTAAATTATTAATATATGGTATTTTAATGGGTAAATTAACCCTTAGCCATTACACTTACCCATCAGCTGCCCCCCTACCCTACCCATGCTCACATAGAAAATTCTCTCGGATACAAGAGAGAATGTAAAACTTCACTGAAAACAAGTCAAATTATTTTTTCTGCATGGATTGAAGAAAAGCTAAAACATTACTCTCAATTAAAATTAAAAAAAAATAAAAATTACCCAGAATCCATTTATCCTATTTGACTACTCCTTATGGTGCCAAGGATAATAGAAGTCCAGCATTACATCAGTCAGCGAGCAATGTTGAGTGCCCTCAGTTGAGATAGGTGTGAAGGGAAGTTCAATCTCCGTAATATAGGGTTTTGGGAAATACAGTACACACAAATTGTGGAACATTTACTTAACTGTCTGGAGGAGTGCACCTAAAGTGTAATATTTTACAATAATGCACTGTGCCACGATTCACTAAGATTGTACACCCGATTTCCTGCATGTGTCGCTTTCCTTGCTCAAACCCGCCAGAGTTCACCTTCTTCTTCCTGGTGCATGTCAGTGCTTGATCTTGCATCAAAACTTGAAAGTTAAATCCTGGTGCTTGGTCCGAATCACGCCCCCGATTTCTGTCGCATGAAAGCCACCACCAAAATCTGATCTCGTGGGACACAAACCCTTGTTAAATACCTGTCACAGCTGTGGAAAACCCTAAAGCGTTGGGAAATCCAACTAAAGTGCGGCCGCTGACCCTTAGTAGATAAGAGCCATTGAGTTTTTGATGAATTTTTGTTTCAATTATAAACAGGACCATTTAAAAGTTAATTTTTCAGCTTTCTTCAATTCATTCAGTAAAAACAAAGAGAGACTGTACCTGCATACTACGACTAGACTGGAGTAAGAATCAAACATTTAGAATGCATTGTATAATCAATGTGTAGAGTATAAAACTAAACTTGTGTATTTTAGCTGTTTTAACTGTAAAAACTTGCAAAAAATTTTACTGGAAAACCTGTTTAACCATGGATAAAATGTATGACTTGCTAAAAGCTTACAAGCAATATAATAAGCACATGCCACATATATATACTGTAGTTGCATAAGTTGCCGAAGAATCAACTATAAGAAAGTAATTCTCCAGCAATTTTATACTTCAACCTAACACAGATATGTTCTTCGATCCCTACAAAACTATTGTTATTGAAGTACTTTACACAGTTTTTGTCTTTGCTTCACAGAATCATAAAAGGTTAAATATGGCCATGCTTGATCTATATTTAATATGTGCTATCATGGTGCAGAGCCATACACTTAATCTGCTTGGCAATGTATTGAAATGAAACGCAACAGGAAAGTTATTGGTTCATTTTATGGGTAACTTCTGCCAACAAGAGCTGGAGATTCTGCAGTAGTTTTTTGAAATGGCTCTTTTTTTAGCAGAATCATCATTTGTAATCTGGAAAAATTTAGATGTACAGTGCACCAAATTTTATAGAAACCTTTTACATGCATCCATCCCTTCTTTTATCATTAAATGGTTAATTTAGGGCAATTGTAAAATACAAATATGTGTGAACCTTCTGGAGATCAAATGACAACATACATAGGCTCACTCTATTTTTTTCCACTACCTACTACAGGCCCATAAGTTTATTATCTCCGAGTAGATTCACACAATCAACTTGCACAGGAAGTAATTTGTCAGAGGAAATTTTTGCTATTCCATTTTTCACTTCCCCCCTTCCAAAAACCATAACTTTTTTATTTATCAGTTTACAGAGACATATGAAGGTTTTCTGTGCAACAAATTGAATTCGAATTGAGCCATTTATCATTTCAAAAATCACTATTGCACCATTTTCTTCTGTGCTTTGTTTTTACTGCTTTCTTTGTGTGATCCAAAAGAGACCTCCCTGTTGTTCTTTGGGTCAATGCATGTACGGAGAAAGCAAATTTATATTGGTTTGTTATGTCTTAATGCCATTAAAAATGTAAAAATACTATGCAAAAAAATATTTCTCTGTTTCGTTATTTTCTGACTGTAACTTTTTCATACTTTATCCCACTCTGTTAGGTTTATGTCTACTGGAAAAACTTAAATTTTAGTTCTTGCCATTTTGGTGACTGCATGACCTTTTGATCACCAAATTTTTATTGGGGGCAAAATGGTGAGAAAGTGTTTATTCAAAACATTTTTGGAAATGGGGATACCTAATATTTATGATTTTATTAATTTATTTATGTACTTTTTCATGTATGCAAGGGGGTTATTTTTGCAATTTTTAGAATATTAACATTTTTTTAACTAATATATCAAGCCCCCTAGGTTATTTTAACCCTCAGGGGCTAAATGCTTAAACAATCTTAAAGAACTCAGTTCTGTTATTGCTGTGCCGCTGTGTAAAATCTTCAGAGATTCCCTAATGTCTTGTACGGTGCCAAGTGTCTGGCGTAAGGTAAATGTGGTTTAAATTTTTAAAAGGGCTCTAGAACTTCGCCAGGCAATCACAGGCCTGTAAGCTTAACTTCCATTGTGGGAAAAACCTTGGAAGGGTTAGTACAAGACTACATACTGGAGTATGTGACATCAAATAGTATAATAAGTGACAGCCAGCATGGGTTTACTAAGAAAAGAAGTTGTCAGACTAACCTGATCTGCTTCTATAAAGAAGTGAGCAGATGCCTGGATAGAGGAGCTGCTGTGGATATTGGGGCACATTTTACTACTCGGTCCTGTCGCGATAACCATCTGGACGTGGTCCGACGAGAGAAAGTCCGCCGCAACTCACCAAGATTGGTGTGCCCGATATCCTGCATGTGTGCTTCCTCCAGCTCAGTCCGCCGGAGTTCACCTTTTTTTCCCTGGTGTGTAAAGTGCATTGTCTTGCACACAATTTAAATGTTAAATCTCGTGCTCAGTTCAATCCATGGATCGTCTGACGGCTGCCCCCGTCCTGCCCCCCTGATTTGCTTGAAAGCCGACGGGATGCGCCAAAATCCGATTGCGCATGTCACAATCCCTTTTAATGGCGCAAAATGGTAATCGTCTAATATCGACATTTGTGCAGTCCGGGCACCATTAGTAATGAAATACCAACAAGATAACCCTATTCTCTTGAGATCTCAACCCGAATCACAATAACAGAATACAAAAGAGGCAATATAGGACACAATCTATCCCACACCAGACAAAGAGACTATTTGTTGGAATCAATAACAACAATCTTTAGTAATAATTTACAGCAAGCAAAACACATTAATATTAAAACCATATAAAATATTCCCAAGACACAAAAGAGCGTGTGGTTGGGTCCAAACAATCCATCAACTGTAAGCCGCACTCTCCACACAATATGCCTAACTACTAATATGTAAGGAGTAAATTGTAAAACCTTCCACAATTACCCCACCCGCGCGTGACATGATTGAATAGCTAACAGGAGTAGGCTTTGACCACCACCACAAGCACCCCCGCCGCAACTTTTCTGCCTTCGCTTCTTGCCTGGGGTTGTGGCTGTGGTGTGGTAGGACCACATATATATACATAAGTAGCACAAACATGTGACTCAATTCCGACCAATAGGTTACCTGGACAATTGACTGAATGCGGTGGTGTGCTGAGCGCATTGCCGCGGTCGTCATGTCGGCATCACTGGGGCGGAAACCGTAGTTCCGGACGACAATGACTGCGCACTCCTTTGTTCTGCACGTCATCGTGAAACCGGAAGTGCGGGACCGGAACAGTACGCGGAACGCCGCCTACAGCCCGAAGCAAATGCGCAATCGCCCTGGCCATGTCAGGTAAGGGCAGTCAATGGTGGGCACTACTATAATATAATATATTAAAATACTTAAAGGGACCATGTGCAGTGCTATTATATAATCAATTATGGACTAAGTGACATTACTTAAAAAAGTGCATAATCAGATTGCAAACAATAATACTATAAATTAATTATATATGTAAATTGGTGTATAAAGTGACATGTGCATTCAAGGTGTAGTGTCAACTAGTGGCCAAGAACCCCCAATACCATGAGATGTGTAGAAAGTGATGCAAAGTGACCTATAGTGGTGTACAACGTTGTGAAGAGCATGGTATATGGACTCAATAGGTTATGGTCCACGAGCACGATAATTTGGGTTTTGGTAATCCGAAAATGTACTAAAGTGCAGCCGATGTGGTGAGATACCTAAAATGTGAAACAAATATGCAAGATGACACTAAACAAACGTGACCACTGCAATAACCATAAAAAATATCAATAGACACTGCAAGCCTTACAGACACATTTGTGGTGAAATTGGCTACTTACTCACAAAAAGATTTTTAAATTCTAGGAGTATATAACAATTTTGTAAAACTCCAGATAAGTGATATGAACAAAGTGCTGAAGCCGTACGTTGCAACAGAGTGCTGAGGTGGAGACGAAATTGAAATGCAAGGTGAGGTGCACATAATGGTGAATGTATGTAGATGGTAATTGAACATAAGGATTCTATACTATATCTATATTTCATGTGTAAATGAGGTGTGGAAAAGTGGGAGTGCAAAAAGGCATTTTGGAAGAACAAAAAAATATTGGGTAACGTGGGGGGGGGTGACTAACCTCTGTAAATTCCCACCACATCGGACCGAATTGCAAATAGCTAAGTACAGGCGTAAATGACCAAGTAGCAAGGTATATTGTAAGTGGAACCCCCCCCACAAAGAGACGACTCACACACGTATGGTCATCAATTTATCCTCATAAGTCAAAGTGCCAGATACTCGATATTCGATCACTCATAGTCAATATTCGATCACTCGCCCACGAAGATCTGCCTTCAAAGTAAAGAAAAGTATAGGCTAAGTATCACCATACGACCCAACATAATTGTTTGATAGCCCAAATATCGAGCCACATGAGTTGCTATCGCATAACAACACTTGACCCTACCAAACCTAAAAGATGGAATACCAGGCGCAGTTAAAACCAGCAATGTGGGACTGCAGGTTAAATTGTATGGGGAGAATGAGAGTTTTCATTAAGTCGCAGAGGGAATTGGTAAGCCAATTTAACTACGCACTTTACTCACTTCTTTCGAGTTTTTAAAGGTGTCCCACCTCAGCTCCCATAATGATCTTATCTATACCGTAGGCTCGTAAGATCTGCAGTCTGCTGTTATGTCTCCAGAAATGCTTATATGGGTTCAATTCGATATCCTTTCCCAAGTCCTGGGGGGAACGTTTTTGCCCGCTGCCTAATATCTCATTGTTCCTGTAAACGGACCCTCTCAATTCTCGTGTAGTCCCATACCAACGTATTTCAGTCTCCACAGGGCAGCCCACATGTAGACCACCCCGTGTACTGCATTCACAAAGTGGCACGATATTACAACTCCAGTTCTTTACTACAGGCAGTCAGCAACAACAGGTAAGTGACTCTGGTCAAGATAAATTTTCCGGCACATATTAGACCCTAAATCCCACGTTCTCCCCCTTTCTCATAAGTCCATGAAGTGAAATGTTTGTTTAAAAGACTACAGCGGATTTGCGTAATTGGCCCCACCATCGCCGGTTTTGACAACTTACTCCGGGACAAGACGAGGCTTGAAGAACTTAGGAATTAAGGAAGTTGTATTCAAACCCGCTTATAAAGGGGGTAAACGTGGTGGGTGGCCTATTGAAATGTACGAGGCCGAGGCCTTGAGACAAGTAGGGCAGCAGGATGCTACAGACAATTGTCCCATGAAATCCTACGACTTCAGCAGAGACCCAGTATGCCATATTTGGACGCTGCATTTGAAAATCCGTACTATACCACTAGAATACGCCGTGGCTTAGAGTGGAATGCCCTATTACACCCCACGCTTAGTTTGATCCCTAAGTGTCATAAGGATGGCCAATGCAACCACCTGATCGCCCGATAGTATCGCCTGTGGTATATGTGCGAACCATATCAGTTTGTGGACTGATTATCTACTCCCATGTGTGGAGGATTGCCTTCTTACATCCGGGACTCCACAGATGTTTTGAAAACGTTTGGAGGAGTGTGGTTTATGGAACCAGAATATGTTTCCTGGTGTCCTTTGACGTCGAAGACTTTTATACCTGTATCATCACCGATTTGGGATCAAGCGTAAATAATATTTTGGAAATCTAGATACCTGGATACAACTTGTCATCTTTCTCCTGTCACTAAGGGGTCATCCTCAACCACATTATTTTTCTCTTCAAGGAGAGGTGTTTTTGCAGTTAGGGGCCGCCATGGGGGCCACTTGTGCCCCCTACATACTGCAAATTTATTCCTTGGACTTGGGAAGGAATGAATGCGGAAGCCATGGATAGAGCCTCAGACGGTTGCTTGCCTGGATAATTTATAAGACGATATTCTGTTTATTGGCAAGGAACTAGTGAAGGCTTGGCGACCATGTTTATGTGATGATTTGAACTCCAATACCTGAATATGCGTCTAACAAATAATGTAAGTCAGGAACACACTTGACATTCTAGACGTTCGGATTGATGTTGGACATGAGGGTACATCTGAATACAACTACTAAACTCCCGCAAGGAACTCGTTGACCGCTCTCCTTCATGCCACTGCTTTTCCACCCCTTCCATACAAATCCGTTCAATCCTACAGGTCGTTTCCTGAGAGCAAGGAGAATTGGCGATACCCAACAAGAGTTTTAAAAAGATCACGGATTTTAAGGAACGTTTGGACAAGAGAGATATCGGGACGCCAGATGTTCAAGGGGATATGTCGAGCCAAACTCGCTCGAAGAGTCCCTCCTGACCTAAACAAAACGAGACGCCCACATGACAACAAATGTCAGAATTATTACAACCTTACAATTCCAGTGCAGCAATGAATAGATTCTCGACGTATTGCCATACTTTTGTCTGACCCGCAAATGTGCAAACACTTTCCAAGTGTTTCCTCAAATAACGTCTAAGAGGGCCTGATACTATCGGAATAATGCGAGTGAGGAGCTATGCCCTCCAAAACCAAAAACTACATCTTTTGGATCGCAAGGTCCTGATGGGGCTCATTTCCGTGTGAATTGTTCCATCTGTCCACAGATGATAAAACAAAACCTTTCAAACATCTAGAGGGGAAACGAGTTTTTAATATTCGTGCACTTGTGACTTGCAGTACCACAGTGGTGGTCCTACATTGTGGCTGCCCCTGTTAGCCTGAAATACGTTGATGCTACACGAGAATGAGTGGTCCGTATACGAACATCTGAAGGTCATTAGAGCAGCGGGCAAACTCCTCCCACGGACTTGGATAAGTTCGAAATTGAAACCCATTTCCTAGCGTTCTTGAGCACCATAACACAGATGGCAAGATCTAACACAGCCTCCGGTTAGATAAATCATTTTCTGGGACTCGAGGGTGTGACACCTTTAAGAAACCTCAAAAGAATTGAGTTAACAGTGGATGTTAATTGGCGACCACACATCCCTCGTGACTTAGATTAAAAACTCTCATTCTCCCCCAGACAATTTAACCTTCCTCCCACACTGCTGGTTTTAATGATCGGTATTCCATCTTTTAGTGTTTGGTAGGTCTAATTGTTGTCTTATGCATATGCATCTGTGGCTGATATTGGGCATAAACCATTATGTTGGGATCGTAATGGTGATACTTAAGCCCTAATACTTTCTCTTTTCCTTTGAAGGCAGACTCTTCGTGGGGTTACGAGTGGATTCGAATATGACTTATGAAGTGCTCGATTCTATATCCTGGCCTTTGCCTTATAGGATCATTTGTACCATCACGTTTGTGACGTCGTCTTTCTTTGTGGGGGTGTTCCACTGTCTATTATGTACTTGGTCATTTAAGACGCTGTACTTGTAGCATTTTGCCATCGTCCCATGGGTTGGGGGCATTTACAAGATATATATGCATTGTGTACAGTTTGCTAATGTTAGGAGGTTTAAGGACATGTGATGATGTCACTCTGGAAACATGACATGCTGAAAAGAGACTAGAGAAAAGAGAAAAGAGTCTAACTTTTGTAGTCATATTTTTTGAAGGGGGTGTGGGGACAGATGAAAAAAAACTTGAGGCTCATTTAATAAGGGTCCCGCGGCTGCATTTTTGTCGGTTTTGCCGACTTTTTGGGGATCGCGCCAGGGATTGTGTTGCACACGATCGTTTTGTGTGGCAATCAAATCAGCTTTCACGCAACACAATTCGAGAGGTGGGCGGACATGAGCGGGAAGCGACACATGCAGGATCTTCATGAATCATGGCAGAGTTCATCCACTTCAGACAGTTAGGTCCTAGACACTTTGATCAGGGATCCAGAGGGATCGGGTAAGTAAATGTGCCCCATTAAACTAAGAAAAGAAGTTGTCAGACTAACCTGATCTGCTTCTATAAAGAGGTGAGCAGATCCCTGGATAGAGGAGCTGCTGTGGATATTGGGGCACATTTACATACTCGGTCCTGTCGCGATAACCGATCTGGACGGTCCGACGAAGATGAAGTCCGCCGCAACTCACCAAGATTGTGTGCCCGATATCCTGCATGTGTCGCTTCCCAGCTCAGGTCCGCCGGAGTTCACCTTTTTCTTCCTGGTGAATGTAAGTGCATTGTCTTGCAACACAATTTAAATGTTAAATCTCGTGCTCAGTTCAAATCCATTGGATCGTCTGACGGCCTGCCCCCCGATTTCTGCCCCCCGATTTCTGAAAGCCGACGGGATGCGCCAAAATCCGATTGCGCGTGTCACAATCCCCTTTTAAATGCGGCGCAAAATGGTAATCGTCAGAATATTCGACATTTGTGCAGTCCGGGCACCATTAGTAAATGAATACCAATCAGATAACCCTATTCCTGTATAGATCCTAACACCGAAATCACAACAGCAATACCAAAAGAGGCATATAGGACAACAATCTATCCCAACACAGACAAATCCAAAAGATGGCATATAGGACAAAATCTATCCCAACACAGAAAAAGGACTATTTGTTGGGAATAAAATACAACAATCCCTTTATTGTAAATGATTTACAGCAATCAAAACACATAATATTAAAACCATTATAAAATGATTCCACAAGACACAAAAGAGCGTGGTGGTGGTCCAAAAAGTCAATCCAATGTAAAAAGCATCTCACTATAATAGGCCTAAATTACATATGTAAGGTAAATATAAACTGTATATCAAAATACCCACACGGGCGTAACATAAATGGAATAGCTAAAGGAGCTACAGGAGGGACCACATATATATACATTAAAGTAGCACAAACATGGGACACAAATTCCGACCAATAGGTACCGGACTTTGACTGAAGGCAGGTGTGCCTGCTGAGCGAATTGACTGCGGTCGTCATGCCGGCAATTTTTCACGGTGCGGAAACCGCGAGTTACGGAAGGGACGAATTGACGCGCACTGTGCGCGTCATGTGGAACCGGAGAAAGTGGGGACCGCGACCGAGACTCCGCGCATGCGCCGAAGCAAATGGCAATCGCCTCGGCCATTCAGGTAAGGGCAGCAGTGTGGGCATAAGATAATATAATATTATAAATATAAAGTGACATGGCATGCATATTTATATAATAATATTAATTAATAAAGTGACAAGTGAATAATAAAAAGGCCATAATCAGGATTGCAAACAATTAAATATACATAGAGAAGAATGATATTGTACATTGGTGTATAAAGTGACATGTGCATTCAAGGTATGTAGTGTAAAATTAGTGGCAAGAAAGCCCCCAAATACCAATGAGATGTGTAGAAGAGTGAGGATGCTAAGTGACCTATAGTGGGCGTCGAACCAACCGGACGGAATACGGTGTTCCTAATGAGATAACGGTGCAGACCGACCGGGCAAGACAGGAGGGATCGCTTGAAATGGGTCTAGGTTGGGCCCCCCCCGGAATAGAAAGAAATGGGTGAGTTGGAATAAGAAAAAATGTAATAAACGGCGGGGACTAGGCGATGTGGTCGAGGTGATACCTAAACAGAATGTGTGGAAACAAATATGCACAGAGAAACAGTAAACAAAAAACGGGTGACCATTGCCGAATCCCAGTAAAAAATATCAATAGACACTGCAATGGCCTTCAGACAACTTTGTGTGGAAATTGGCTTACTAGCTACAAGAAAGATTTTTTTTTTGTTTTAAATTCCAAGAGTGTGTTGTGGTGAGATTAGAGTAAAAGTGAATGGTGTGCATAATGAGTGATGATGGAGTGTGGGGTGCTATCTTTAGATGGTGAGGACATGATTATCAAAAATTAAGCACTGTGATAATATTTACATGAAATGTGTAATATGAATATACATATGAATATTTAGGAGTATATTATAACAATTATTGTAAAAACTTCCAGATAAGTTGAGATGAACAAAGTGATGAGCCGTAAGTTGCAACAAGAGTGATGAGGTGGCAAGAAGAATGAATGCAAGTGGGTGCACATAATGGGAATGTATGGAGCTGGTAGTTGTAACATAAGGATTATAACATATATATATATTAATGATGCTAAATTGAGGGGGGAGAAAAGTGTGGAGTGCCCAAAAAGGGCAATTATGAAGGAACCAAAAAAAGTATGTGTAAAGTGGGGGGGGTGAATACCACTGTAAATGACCCGCACAACACATGGACGAACTTGCAAACATGCTAAAAGTACAGGCGTAAATGACCAAGTACTATATTGTGTGGAAACACCCCCACAAAGAAGACGACGTCACCAACGTGATGGTGCACATTGATCACTCATAAGTCAAAGGCCAGGGATACGTCGATATTCGATCACCCTCATAAGTCAATAGTCGATCACTATTCACCACGGACAGATCTGAACGGCACAAAGGAAACGAGAAAGTTAGGCTAAGGTATCACCATCACGACCCAAAATAATTGTTTATTAGCCCAATATCAAGCCACAGATTGCATATCGCATAAAAACATATTAGACCACTACCAAACACTAAAAGATGGAATACCAGACTCATTAAAACCAGCAATGTGCGGATAAGGTTTAAATGTAGGGAGAATGAGAGTTTTTCATTAAGTCAGAGGGGAATTGGTAGCATAAGTAAACTATCCAGACTTTTAACTCAATTCTTGTGAGTTCTTAAAGGTCTGTCACCATCCTCGAGCTCCCAGACTGATTATCTATACCGTAGGCCTCGTAGACTGGCCAGGTGTGTTATGGTGCTCCAAGAATATGGCTTAGGAAATGGGTTTCAATTTCGATATCCACTTTCTCAAGTCCGTGGGGAGGAGTTTGCCCCAGCCCTGCTCTAATATCCTTCAGATGTTCCTGTTATACGGGACCCTCATTCTCGTGAGTATACAACGTATTTCAGGTCCACAGGGGCAGCCCACAATGTAGACACCCTGTGTACTTGCAAGTTTCACAAAGTGCACGATAATTGTAAACTCCGCTTCCCCTCTAGAGTCTTGAAAGTTTGTTTTGGTTTTTACCATGGTGGACAGACAGATGGAACAATGTCCTCACGGAAAAAGGAAATAGCCCCACCAATCAGGCCCATTCGATCCAAAGATGTAGTTTTTTGTTTTGGAGGGTGCATTAGTGACTCCTCACAGCATATTTCGATGAGTATTCGCCTCTTAGACGTGATTTGAGGAACCACTTGAAATGGGGTTTTGCAATTTCAGGGTAGACAAAAGTTAATTGGCCAGTAAAAACGTTCGAGAATCTTATTCATTGCATGCCACTGGGAATGGATGAGTCAAGGTGAAATTAATCTTCTGACCTTGTTGCTCATGTGGGGCGGTATCTTTTGTTAGGTCAGGAGCGGATCTCCACGATCCGACGTTTGGCTCGCCTACATATCCTCCTCTGAACAGCTGAGTCAGCCCGCATATCCATTCTTTGTTCCAAACGTTACCTTTAAAAATCAGTGATTCTTGTTCCAAACTCGTTCTGGGGTATCGCAAATTCTCCTGGCCTCAGGAAACTGACCTGTAGGGATGCCACGCGAATTGGATGAGATAACGGGTGGAAGAGGTTGGCATTGAAGGGCAAAAGAGAGAGCCGGTTAACCGATTTGTCTCCTTGCGGGTGCTGGTAGCATAGTTGATTCAGATGTTGTCCACCTAAAGTGTCCAACATTCAATTCCGAATGTCTAAGAATCAATGTAAGGACGTTCCTGACTCTAGCAATTTATTTGCTTAGACGAATGACTTGTGTCAAGGCTATTGAGTTAGAAATTCATTCAAAAACAGGGTCCAAAGCCTTCCCAAGTTCCTTTGCCATATAAACGAATATCGTCTAGAAACTCTCATAAGCGCGCGCAATAAAAATACACCTGTGCCTGGACGGCCTCAGATCAAGTCGCAGACGTGGGCCTGTATAGCACGAAGAGAATGCAAACAGTGAGATGCCGCGGAGTTCCTTTCCCAAGTCCAAGGAATATAAATTGTTGCATATGAGGGGGCACCAGGTGGATTTAGCCCTCTGGAGGAGTCCCCCTTACTGCAAAGTAAAACCTCTCCTTGAAGAGAAAATAATTGTGGTTGGGATCGAACCCCATTAGTGTCAGGCGAAGAATGACGAACGATTTTTCTCCCAGGGGTCTCGTATTTCCAAAAATAGATTCTACTTGCTTGAATCCCCAAATCCGTGATTGATACCGAGGTATTATAAAGTCGCCGTCGACGCGGGTCACAGGACATCACAAGGACAACATAATCTGAGTTATTCCAAAACCACATCCTGCCAAGGTACGTTTTCAAAACATCTGTGAGTCCCGGATGGTTAAGAAGCAACAAGAGCAACACCTGCCATCAGGAGCACTGATGGGCGTTGGTGATAAAATAGTCCACAAAACCGTATATGGTTTCGACACATACTAACGCAAACAGCCTGATATTATTCGGAGCGACCAGGTGGTTTTGGATTCTTGGCATCCTATGCCACCCGTTAGGGATCAAATACAGCGTGGGAGGATAATTAGGCGCAAAGTCCACCTCACAAAGCCACTGGCGATCTTAGGGGTTTGTTATAGTACGATTTTCAAGATGCAGCGGTAGCCAATATGCATACTAGGTATCGCTGAAAGACTTCAGAGTAGGATTTGCCTGGACGAATTGTCCATAGTAGCATTCCTGCTGCCCTAATATGTCTCAAAGGGCCTAGGCCCCTACCGTACATTTAATAGGGGCCACACCACAACGGTTTACCCCCTTTATCAGCAAGGGGAGTCTTGAATTACAACTTCCTTCATAGCAGCTACATTGATTATAAATGCCGTCTTTGTCCCGGAGTTTAAAGTTGTCAACATAACCGGCGATGTGTTGGAGAGGGGCAATTTACGAACTCGCTTTGTAGTCATTTTAACAATCATTTCCCTTCTCGTGGACATTATGAAGGGAAAGGGAAAGGGGGTAAACGTGGGGATTTGTATAGGGAGTCTAATAAGTGCCGGAAATTTATCTTGACCAGAGTCACTTACTGTTGTGGTTCCTGCTCCTGTAGTAAAGAACGGAGTTTTAATACGTTGCACTTTGTGAACTGCAGTACCACAGGGGAGGTGGTCTAGCTGGTGAAGGATGCCCCTGTGGAGGGACACCTTTTTGCTGTAAGATAGCGCTTCCCAGGTATTGCGTATGACTAAATGAGAGAATTGAGGGTCCGCAATACAGGAGAACATCTGAAGGATATGTTAGGGCACCCCAGCGGGCGCGCAAACTCCTCCGCCAAGTGACACAACTCGGAACACGGAAATTTCGAAAAATTGAAAACCCACACACTTTTCGCTATAAGCATTCATCTGTGGCGAGCACACACATAAACGCAGATGGAAAGATTTTACGAGCCTATCGGTGATAATAACTGGATCATTCTGGGGAGCTACGAAGTAGGGTGGTTGGACCTTTAAGAACTCGAGAATTGAGTTTTTAAAAGTGTGATAGTTTTTAATATTTGGCGTACCCACAGTACCACCCTCAGGACCTTAATGAAAAACTCTTCATCTCAACATACAGTTTACACCACTTCTCATCCCACACATTGATGGTTTTACCATGAGCTCCGGCATTTCCATCTTTTAGGTTTGGTATGGTCTCCCCTCTTCCACATAGTGTATGACCACGATACCGCCAAATCATGTGGCCTGCCTGATATGGGTATAAACAATTATGTTGGGTCGTAACTGGTGAACTTACCTATACTTCTCTTTTCCGTTGAAGGCAGATCTTCGTTGGTGACGAGTCCGACTCACGAATATTGACTTTGTGAGGGATCGATACCTCGAGTATCTGGACCCTTTGACTTATGTATGTGATAAGTTTGTACAACAAACGCCACGATAAACTACACCCCCTCAGTAGTTGTCTAAACCACACCCCTCAGTAGTTGTCAAAACTACACCCCTCAGTAGTTAACAAATGAAATTGAAACAAACCAAAAAGGGAGGAAGGAAAAAAGGAGGTTATGAGGTACTAATATTCTGTGGTGGTGTTTTAGGACCTGTCCTTCTCCCTACATAGTATGATACCATGTGGCTAGTTGGAAAGACTGATGTGTAACCTATTGATCTTCCACTAAATGGAAAATAAAATCCAACAAAATAGCACAATTGAAGAACAAGGGATGAAAGTAAAAGGTTCTTTATTTAAGTCAAAAAATAATAAAATGATAAATAACAAAAACTGGTGAAAGAATGGTACAACCCCAAGGGGGACACAAGATGAAGCTGTACCCCAGGCAGCAAGATCATCAAAATTGTTGAGTATAAGGCAGAGGCATCTATACCCTTACTGCAGTGTACATGGGAATTGTGGACATTTAATTTAACAAAGTCAATTGATCAGCAGAATGCATATACATACATAATAAGCAAGTACAATGTATCTTACCCATGTAGGAGATGATCGTTGCCCGGAATGACAGCGCCCCGACGCGCGTTTCGGCTGGCTTGCAGCCTTCGTCTGGGGGTGGAGTCATCAGGACAACGAGCCACATTATATTTAGATTATTACCCAATAGATGAGCTAGAAGGTGGTCATGTGATCCGGTCACGTGGGTGGTCATGTGTTCCGGTCATCTGAGAAGTGACGTCACCGCATCAGTCTATCGCGAGAGTGCGTCCCAAAACCGACGAGACCGGAATGCGCCTGCGCGACAGAAACAGCAGGCGCCGCAACAAAAGGGTAAGTCTATAAAGTCAGTCATCGGGAGCAGGCGCCGCAACAAAAGGGTAAGTCTATAAAGTCAGTCATCGGGTCAACGCATGCGCAGCAGCAAATATAGATGCTGTCAGTGTCCTGTACCAATAGTCATAGGACAATGGTGGTCAACATTGTAAAAGATGACAATTAGAACAATGGTATAACGGCAATCCCCTATTTAAAACCTTAGATCAATGAAATAATTAACTATTGATACACGGATTCCAACCTGCATAATAAAATATACCAAAGTGAGCACAGATGTGCATGGTTCAGAAGTGTAACATATACACTGTGTGAAATTTACGAAAAAAATATATATGCATAAAAAAATTGCAAAAATCATGAAAATACTTTTGCTTTCTTCTTTTTAGATACATAAAGTGAATATTGTTTAAATAAAAGGAGAAGGAAAACCATGGGATGGTTACCTCATTAAAAACCTGAAGAACGACTCAGGTCAGCGTGGATGACGTGCGGGCTACAGAGCAAAACTGAAGAAATCCTATAAAAAGGGAGCAAAGCTGAGTGTTTCATTCAGCTCATTGGGTTGGAGTGTATTTAGTGTCCAAATCCACCGGGCTTCACGTTGTGCAAGCTGTTTTTGGATCGGGCCCCCCCTGGAGTTAGTCACAATCCTATCGATGCCACGAACAATGAAACCACGGGGGTCCGCATTGTGGTATGTTTTAAAATGTTGTGCAATCGGTCTGCCCTCTGTATTGTAGTCATCTTTTTTGGCAGATGTGATGTCCCTCATATGCTCACGTACCCTTACTTTTAACTCACGTGTTGTGAGACCTATATAGATCTTATTGCACGGGCACGTGGCATGGTACACGACTGCCCTGGTATTGCAGTTAATTGTATGGGTAATTTTAAATTCATTAGACCCCGTGGATTGCAGTTAATTGTATGGGTAATTTTAAATTCATTAGACCCCGTGGAATCATAAAAGTTTGTGGCCCGTGCTATGTTCGGGCAAGCGATGCATCTGCCACAGGGTTTGCACCCCCATTCCGGTAATTTTGAATCAAAAATGGTTCTAGATTTGACTGTTTCATAATGGCTGCGGACTAGCAGATCGCGAAGGTTCTTAGAGCGTCGTGCCATCACGCTGGGTTGAGGGTTGATGTGCTGCGATATGATAGGGTCCGATTGTAAAATCGGCCAGTATTTTGATAAGATCTCTCTCATAGTTTGCCATTGCGAATGGTAATTTGTTTTGCTTTTACAATGTTTGACGACCAATTGTCTATGACCTTGGTACAGGACACTGACAGCGCATGCACAGATTTGCTGCTGGCAGTGCGGTGATCACGATGACGTGACTTTATTAGACGTTACCTGTTTGTTTGCGGCGCCTGCTGTTCTTGGTCGTCGCAGGCGCGTAATGCGGTCTGTAGGTTTTTGGGACGCACTCTCGCGATTTTAGACTGATGCGGTGACGTCACTATCAGATGACCGGAAACCACATGACCACCTCGTGACCGGATCACATGAACGAACTTCTAGCTATCTATTGGGTAAGAATTCTAAATATAAAGTGCGCTCGGGTTGTCCTTGATGAGATACACCCCGACGAAGGCCGCAAGCCAGCCAGAACGCTCGTCGGGGCGCTGTCATTCCGGGCATCGATCATCCTCCGACATGGGGTAAGATACATTCTACTTGCTGTTACACTGTTGTACTGAATGCATTCTGATGCAGCAATGACTTGTGTTAATATGAAATGTCAACAATTCCACCATGTACATCTGCAGAAGGGTCTATATGCTCTACCATATGACTCAACAATGTGTGATGTTTGCTGCCGGGGGTACAGCTTAAATCTGTGTCCCCTGGGGTGGTACTCATTCTTTTCCCCAGTTTTTTGTTATTATCATTGTTATTATTTTTTGACTTTAAATAATAGAACCTTTGTTTAAGTTATCCCTGTGTTCTTCATTGTGCTATGTTTGTGATTGATTGTATTTTTCACCATGAGTGGAAGATAAATAGGTGAAACTGCTGATGAGCTTGTGTGGGACGTCGTCTGTGCACTGGAGGTTTTTTATGGTTGTTTTCCTTGGCTGTTGTATTTTCTATTGCCTCCCTCTGCTGAACTGTTATAATAACAATTTTTTTTTACTTTTAAAAGTTTATTGATAAATCTGGCAATCACTCACTTCCTACCCAAATTTTAGAAGTTATGTGGGTGGTACAAATGGGCACAAAACAATATTTTTTTTACTTTCTGACCCCAAGAATTCTTGCATGTGGAGCTTGATTTCCTATGTTCTCATTTCTTTTGCTTTGTCACCATTAGTAAATGAGCCCCATTGTGTTCTTGGACTTTGGAAAGGCATTTGACACTGCCCCTCAGAGATGGCTGATGGGAAAAATAAGTTCTATTGGTTTTGCAGAAATCATTTGCAATTGGATTGAAAACTAGCTGAAGCATCGTATCCAGAGAGTTGTGGTCAATGATTCCTACTCGGAATGGTCACCAGTTATAAGTGGTGTACCGTAGAGTTCTGTGCTTGGCCCACTACTATTTAATATATTTATTAATTATGTAGAGGTAGGAATTAATAGCACTGTGTGTTTTTTTTTGCAGATGGCACCCAGCTGTGTAGTGTAATACAGTCTAGATTTCAACCATATAAACTATGAAACTATGTAATTATGTTAATTGAAGGTAATCAGGTCAGTGTCTATGGGGACATGTATCTTTATTTCTGCTAGTCAAATTTTGTGACTTTTGCTGTTGTTTTTCAAGTATATCTCTTTCTGCACTTTGTGCAGTGCCTTGCGAGTTGTACTGTAAGTTTGCTTCCCCACAATATTGAATATTGACACACAGCCCTTTCTGCCGCAGCTCTGCCCCCTTGGACTGAGGACATGCTCCTTTTTCTAAAGAAAGCTTAAAAGTGGCCTTAAACCTTCAATGTGGAGCATAACATTTCAGTTGCAAATTACTTCAATTTTCTGGTGTAGACAGATTGACACATTTCACCCAATGACTCTGATTGGAGAAACTCTCTTTGGGCTATACCTATTCATGCAAGTTAAATACCTGTCACAGCGACGCAAATCCCAAAACCGTTGAAAAATCTGGCAAAAGTGAGTCTGCAGACACTTACTAAATAAGCCCCCATATGTCCCAAATTCTGATTAAAACAGGTCACCTGGTGACCTGAGAGAAGAAATTGAGGGTATGTAAATATGAGTGACTCTATCAGGGTTCTGTTATTACCTGAGTAATATTTTTTATTGGTAGCCAACCCCCTATCTAGAACTTTGCCAGGTAATTATAGGGCTGTAAGCTTAACTTCCATTGTGGGAAAATCATTGGAAGGGTTAGTAAAAGACTACATACAGGAGTATGTGACATCACATGATATAATAAGTGACAGCCAGCATGGGTTTACTAAGAATAGAAGTGGTCAGACTAACTTCTATGAAGAAGTGAGCAGATGCCTGGATGTAGGAGCTGCTGTGCATATTGTGTTCTTGGACTTTGCAAAGACATTTGACACTGTCCCTCATAGACGCCTGATGGGAAAACTAAGTTGTATTGGTGTGGAAGGAATCATTTGCAATTGGATTGAAAACTAGATGAAGGATCGTATCCAGAGAGTTGTGGTCAATGATTCCTACCCGGAATGGTCACCAGTTACAAGTTGTGTACCCCAGGGTTCTGTGCTTTGGACATCATGGGGCACTTTTACTTACCCGTCCTGACGCGTTCCCTGAAGGTGCATTGTCCAACCGGAATGCACTCTGCCGCAATTCACTAATAACGTGCGCCTGATATCCTGCATGTTTCGCTTCCCCGTTCAGGTCCGCTGGAGTTCACCTTCTTCTTCCTGGTGCATGTAAGTGCATTGTCTTGTGACACAATTTGAATGTTAAATCCTGTGCTCAGTCCGAATCAGTCGGATCATCCGACGACCGGCCCCCCATTTCTGTTGCATGAAAGCCGGCGCAGCCGTACCACAATCCGATATTGTGCGACACAATCCCCAGTTAAATACCTGTCACAGCGGCGCAAATCCCAAAAACGTTGAAAAATCCGACAAAAGTGCATTCACAGACCCTTAGTAAATAAGCCCCCATATGTCCCAAATTCTGATTAAAACAGGTCACCTGGTGACCTGAGCAAAGAAATTGAGGGTAAGTAAATATGAGTGACCCTATTAGGGTTCTGTTATTACCTGAGTAAAATTTTTTATTAGCAGCCAACCCCCTATAACTAATGTAATTAATACTAAAAGGATTTCTGCAGGAAATCCATTTTTCTAAATGGAAGCCATCAGGACTGTAATTCTACACAGCTATAACAATAGTCTCCTGCTGCAGTATACACCATTTCATCCATAACTGTATGTAATATAATATCCTTCTTATCATAGTAATGTTTATCTGGCTCAGCATACATTATCTATACACATAAGCTTTAGATACAACTATCCAATTCTTAAGTAACTGATTCTATGTAACAGCCAGACATTCAACAAAGCGGAAAAAAAGAAAGAAAAAAGATGAAGTGACTTAAAAACTAAGCAGAGCGTATAAAAGTCATTTTTAGCACGTTTATTGTATTGATTGTACTACTGCCAACATTATTGAAGTATGTGTGTAACCTCACCCTATCCTCCTCTCACATCCCATATAATTCAAATTCCTTCCTGGATTAGACCTTTGGGACCATAAAAAGTGGGTATCATGTTCTTCCAATGAGTTGTCATGACACAAATGGGTTTCTTTTTTATTGAATGCAGCTGCTGTTATTATTGATAACAACAGCTAATAAAGTTGTAGCTAAATTATCATTTATGGGCTACCACAATTATCTCACGTCTATGAGCGGGTTTTTGGTCTATAAGTATACAAATGGTTGGGACAATTATATTTCTTTTATTTATTTGGCCATAACTAAAACATTGCCCCCATTCAAGATTTGTCTTATATCTTCAAATATTATAACAAAGGGTCCAATCTTGCACCAACGTCTAATAGTTTCTGTGGTGATAAGATCTAAATCATGAGATAGAAAGACTCTAAAATGTGTCTGCTATTCTTACACAGGCCCAGGCCAGGGCAATATAACAAAAGCAGTGATCACCCGGACCCACTCATAAAATTAATGGAGGGGGAGAAGATCCTTTCTACATACTTTCACTAGTTCAACCATAGGTTATGGCCTACTCACTAAAGTTCACAGGTGCAAGTCCCCATTTAAAGTCAAAGGAAAATGTGGCATAATCCATAATTCAGTTTCACCAATGTCCCCATATAACTACAGGTAGACTTCTACAGAAACTATGTCAACTGCAAAGAGGGGGCTTCATTATAACAGGGAGCAATGAAATAACCCCTAAACTATTACCACTAAAATCATCATGCATAGTATGTGTGCGTGGGGGGCATTATGAGAAAAAAGCTGGACTTGCAACCAAGTGTATAGGATGCCCACAGGACAAGGTTTCAGCCAAGAAATATTCTGATAGTAGGTAGTGGCAAGAAAGGACTAGGAAGGGCCAATAGTGTGACATCTTTAAAGGGAACCTGTCACCAGGAGACCCATTTTTAGCACTCCCCCAGTCCCCACAGAGCATAGTACATACACTGCCAAAGTGTTTTTGTATAAAAAATAGATTTTACAGAAAAAAAGATCTGTTATATTACACCTTTCATTAGCATCTGCTGCGTGACTAGGCAGTTGTCCACTGGTGTCATCACAAGCAGGGGGGCTGGTCAGGGAATCTTGGAATCTATTTAGATAAAAGTCTCCATCTCCATTTCTTCCGTTTCATCAAGCCTTTCTGCTTCCCCAAGCACCAGACCTACAACATCACGTAATGCATTAAGTTCTAATTTCTTTATCCTTTTTTATTTTACCAAACAGTTATTTTTTGCATTCTATGTTTATATGTGTTTAATGTGTCACCCTTTTTGTGTTATAACCCTTGTTAATTGTAAGCACTGTCCTTTTGATATTAATCCATTTACTAAGAGCCTTCTTGTGTTCTAACAATTCCATAACTCTGAGGAGACGTTACCTATATTGATTGCTTAATTTGTAACTGTAATCTAAAGTGTCTTGGAGGATGGAGAGCTGTCAGAGCACGGTCGAGCGAGATCCAAAAGGTCCCCTTCCTGAACCTAAGTCAAACCCAGTCAGCAAGCAGCCAGGTTCCTGACAGTTTCCTTGACCCTTTGTGAATAGATCTTAAAAGGAGTTGCAGGCTCTAGAGATGCACAAGGACAAGCTGTAACAAAGTGGTCACTGAATAATAAAATAAAATACATTCAATATTGAAAAAAGATTATACAAAAGAGTAAAAAGTGGTCTCGGCTGAACTGCTTCTAATGGCTGTTGAAATTGCCGGTGTACGGAAGTCTGGGTCGAGCCAGTAGGCAAACTCCAAGGTATACACAAAAGGTTTCAACCTCCAGGCAAAAGAATAAGTGGGATAAGATCTTAAAAAACTTCCATTTCATTTCATTAAAAACATTGAGATGACAAAAATAAACTGACGTGGTTCGATACCTTACACTGCTCTGCACACCAAAGTATGAAAAGTTATTGGCCTCAGAATATGGAATATTTCTCCAAAGGATTTGCTATGTGGAAACCAAGCCCCGATACGGCTCTGTAAACTGAAAAATAAAAATGTTGTGGATTTTTGAAGGTGGGAAGTGAAAAATGAAAATGGGACAGGTCATTAAGGGGTTAAAAGTAGTCAAATTTTTATGATGCAAGTGAAAAGCATATCTGGTACTCATGCAGAGTTATAGTATTATTCACAGTGGGTCCACTTGTGATTTTAAAATGTAAGCTGATCGACAACTTGTCTGAAATAGACCACCCTGTGCTCCAATCCCCTGCAGCCAAATGTCTCATGGAACTTTTGGGCAGAAATATTAGGTTCCATGCTGTGGAATTTAGTGTGACTCCTAATTGCAGGTATTTGTAAAGTCCCTTTATGGGACATTGAAATTGACATAAAACTTTTGTCTGTGTTAAAAAAGTCTCAACATGTGCAAGTCTATAAAATTTCCCTATGGTCTTATCTAACTCCAACTCAACTGGCCAAAATAAACATTACATACTCCCTATGCTGGTGGAATTGTAAAGCAATGGTAGAAATGTCCCCTGGTCAGATCATAATGGGACATCATGTTCCAGTTCTCTATACAAGTCATTGCTGTTTCCCTTGAACCCAGGACTGGCACCATGTCCACTAGGCATCTCAAAGATTCCTCGCCCCAGCCGAGGGTAGCGTTCTGCCAAGGAATTTCAACTGTAAGAACTACGATATCTCAATGTTGGAAAGGTAAAGCTCTTCTTACAATCATGAACTTTGGAATCATATTCAATTAACATATACTTTGGAAAGAATACATGCACACAGGACAAACATGTACCTTATGTTTTTTTGGGACCGGGTGCTCTGGAAAAGTTTTTCTTACACCAGAATTAGCTGGAACCTCCTGATGGCTATAGTATCCAACTTAACGGTGCTTCTATATAATCAGAATCAATCCACTTAATGACGTTCCATCCTACTCTTACATACTTTTTGCTTCTCCATAATTTATTTATGGTGGCTATAGGTTATTGCTCCTCGTTGTGTTTCAGCATAAATCAAATTGCTATTAAAAGCAGCAAATAAGCCTGACAACAGACACGTTCCAAGCAGCTTATTAGACCTCGTGGGCGACATTTATCAGGTCCTATATGCCTCCTCCCTGTGGGTTCAATAGAATGGGGGACTTCGGTGGTGGCTGCAAAGTGAAGGTGCAGTATGTATGGAATTGGTTAGGGGGACTTGTGATCGCCTGGTGGTTAAATAGACATAAGTCAACAGAGGCAAGATATACAACATTTAGTTTTCAGAAACACGAGAATCACTGGTTTGCATTGAAATAGTGTGTGTATGGCTTTATTACATTACAAGACATGGGTTTGTCTGTGTTACATTATATAAATTGAGTTTTCTGCTTCCCAAAGTGCTGGTAAAATTATTATGCACTTTGATGGTAGAATCTGGATTGTAGGAAATACTCTAATGTGTTCTTTAATAGCTGCAGTGTTCCAAACTATGAATCATGTCCTCAGATTCTCTTAATCTTGAAATAATCAAATGTGTATTGAATTTTATTTTTCCAAGAGTGAAAAAGGTATGTGTACTTAGAGAATTGACTGTTAGGAAAAATCTAGTTTTGTGGTTTTGGGGCGGGGGTTTGTAATAAAACTCAAAAATCTTGCTAGTTTTTATTGTTTTGAAGTCAACTGTCATTATGTGACATTAAAGGGATTGGAAACCTTGAGTAAAGTTTAACAGGTTAAGTAGGTGACCCTAATGTGGTTACCCATGTTTTACTTACTTTGTTAAACCTGCCTTGGAGCCACCGAGAGGTACGGTGATCCCACTACCCAACAGAGCAGGGACTTTGCAGGCAGAGGGGCTTTGCAATCATTGCTGTATGCCCTCCCCATATGAGCTGCTGGAGGGGCGTGTGTATGTCTTTGGTACTCCCCTCCAACCATTCATAGAGGAGTGGTTATAAAGAAGGGGGTGTGCAAGGGAGGAGTCCAAAATTATGCTGGCACCCGCCTCTCTTGGATGTTTCTGGCAAATTTCAGGAAGGATTAACTGGGTAAATGTAAAGGGGGTGACCATATTAGGGTCACCCACTTACCCTGTTAAATTTTTCTAAAAGTGGCTTGATGATATTTCTTTTCATGATTTGTATTCACGATTGTAGCAATCACCGTCTATACACACAATGCTCTAGGGTAAGCTATGATATTTTCATAAAATATGGTTCTAATCAGTGTTGAATGGGTTGTTGAATACCTAAGGTCTATCAGTATACCCAGTAAATCTGTAACAAGGATAACAAAGTAATTGGGGGCCCACAACATGATTGAGAATATGGAGCCGAGAGAGTATTGCTAGTTTTTGGCTAGGTGCTGCATCTTGAGGTCTTCTCAAACATCCAATGCATTTGCAGTATT
This sequence comes from Engystomops pustulosus, assembly GCA_019512145.1. Taxonomy (NCBI): domain Eukaryota; kingdom Metazoa; phylum Chordata; class Amphibia; order Anura; family Leptodactylidae; genus Engystomops; species Engystomops pustulosus. The sequence goes on along the minus strand of CM033641.1, from coordinate 47,822,899 downwards.
TAAAAATAAACAAAGGGGCAGATTTATCAAGAAGTCTGAAAGTCAGAATATTTCCAGTTGCCCATGGCAACCAATCACAGCTCAGCTTTCATTTCACCAGTGCTCATGAATATTTTAAAGGGGAGCTGTGATTGGTTGCCATGGGCAATTGGAAATATTCTGACTTTCAGACACTTGATAAATCTGCCCCAAAGTGTTTCAGAATTTACTAATGTTTTATATGAATACATAGGGTGGTTAAGAAAGATGTGCAGTAATGATATTACATCATTCACAACCCACCCAGAGCCTGGGGGCACACCTGGTTTGGGAGATCACCAGTTTATTCACCTGTTCACTTGTGGAACAGTCCTAGTCTTTTTGTAATACATTTATTATAAATGGCTTACTACTGTTCAGTGCCTTAGATCACCATGATACTTAAATATCTAGTAATAGTAGTCATGGAAGAATATTGTATAAATTGTTATAAGAGTAGTGCTAAATTCCCATGTGGAAGTGACTGACGTGGCATGCATTGAGTCCCCAAGTATTTTAATCTGCTGGCTATTGTAAAAATCCCATTATTATGTAAAAATAATTATGCCATTTCTATGAAATTACCACTTTATTCCATATGCTAATGAGACAGATAGTGCAACCAAGTCATGCCCTTAGCACATGGACCTCTGCTTTTCCTACCTGGACCACTTCCCTCTCCGTATTACAAGCAAGAGTTTTGTCTTGTGAGAATAACACTGGAAGAAGAGGTAAGTGTTAGGGTTGGTTACACAAAAGACAGGGGATAGTGAGCCCTGAGCTTGCCCCAACCTCTGTCCCTTCCTATAGCCCCCCCACGCTAAACCGTGGGGCGACTACTTGAAGACTCGAAATATTCTGGGTAAGTGTGGGAAGGGGAACACAAACAGACTGACAAACATAAAACATAAAAGAATCGTAAACAAGCCGGAGTCACAACTAGAGGGTACGTCAAAAGCAGAATCAGTAAGCAAGAGTCAAAGTCCAAAACTAGCCGAGTTAGCAACAATATAGATACAGATACAGAGCAATACAAACTAGCAGCAACCAGGTGGAGAAAGGGATTTTCAAACACTGGCACTGGTGACTAGTGAAGCTGCAATTTATGCAGCCAGAACTCCACCTCCAGAACCTGATAGGTGCTGGACAGCATCTGGGAATTAACCCCTCATGGTGCAGAAACAACCAAGCACCAAGCAGAGGTTCAAAGTCCCAGCCACTCCTAGACAGCGCGAGATCTTAGCAGCCGCTGCCCAGGACGAGAGGTGGAGTTTGCGCGGATACGCGCCGGGGTTCGGAGAACGCTGCTGGTACCACCAGAAGAACCAGAAGTCCCAGCAATCTCCCTAGCGAACCTGACAGTAAGTGATTTAGGTGGGGGTAGCATTGATCCAGATAAGGATACCACCTTGGTGCTCCGACTGTCTCATTAGCATAAGGATTAAACTGGGAATGCTCAGAAACTTCATAATGGACAGAAGTGCTAACAATATGCTGTGTATTTCTCAAACAACATGCAGCCATCAGAATATAATCCATGTCGAAGATGGTAAATTCCCTTAAATAGCATTGGCAGATAAGGGGAGGTCCTTATCTTGAGGTCCTCAATGGGGCACATAAACTTAGCCGTTCCGTCGCAATCCCCGAGGTGCGTTGTCCAACAAGGATTCAGAGCTGCCATGATTCACTAAGATCATGTGATCATGTGTTCCCCACTGAGGTCTTCTGGACTTCACCTTCATCTTCCCGGTGCACGTAAGTGCGTGGCTTGCAGCACAATTTTGAATGTTAAATCCCAAGCTCAGTCCGAATCAGTTGGGTTTTCCGACGGCCACGCCCCCCCGATTTGTGTCGCTATGAAAGTTGGCTCGATTGCGTCAAAATCTGATTGCGTGCACCAAAACCCCCAGTTAAATGTGGCCAGAACAGAAAAAGTCGTGAAAACCGACAAAAATACGGTCCGCAGACCCTTAGTAAATGTGCCCCAATGTGTTGAAAGCTTTCAAAACTCCTGGGTTCTCAAATTCATAAAGGTCCATTATTCAAAGACCCCACCTCAGTGTACTCACATTGAGTACAAGACACACCAGGGTAGCAGAGAGTTAAATAACAAATTTAGCTATTCTTTGTCATTTCCTATGGAAAAGTCGGCTTTGTTTAGCCTTAATCAAACTGCGCTGCATGTGACTAGCAACTGCCCAAGAGGAAAATGTCAAATCTGGCTCTCGCATGTAACACAATGGCCAAGGTATGTTTAACGTATTAGGTCCACTGCCAGAATCTAGTCACAGGCTAAATTTAGTAGGATGGCTCTATGTTTACATGATGAAGTATGAGACTCGTATGGAGTCAGAAGTCAAATATAATAAGATGCCAGACGGATGATTCTATCTGCCCTTGGGAACTCATGAAGCCTCATTACTTTTCAGTTATTGTAATAAGGCTTAAAATAAAAAGACTGAACGGCCTGTTATAACAAAGAACGGTTACAGTGAAAGCTACACTAAGCCATTCCACTCACAAGCGGACATATTCCAGTCCCAAAACAACACATTTATAATCCAATTATCCACATAATCATTGAAGCAGAACTTCTCACTTGTGGATCTCACTATAATAGAAAACATTTGACAGACGATAAAATGCAAAGATTCTAGGCTTATATGTGGTGTATGTGTAATTCAGTGTATGTGTAGTGTATTATTTCAGAATCTCTTCATTGGAGGAAGCCTCTCCTAATATCCATCTAATTACAGATGTAGTGTGCTGTAGTGTGCTCAGATTCCAAAAAGAGTATATACCGGTAAGCTTAAAGCGAACCTGTCACCAGGAATGTCATCTTCAGCTGGTGACAGGTTCCAATAGACTATACTATGCTGATTTTAAAAATGCCTTTGTCATCATTCTGTCTGGTTTGTTAGAGAAAATGTACAGAAGTTTCCTCACTGCGCTGCTAGACCAAATAGATCCAGTAGAATTGTTGATCACAGATCACAATTAACCCCTTCCCGCAGAGGCCCTTTTTCATTTTTGCATTTCCATTTTTTACTCCCCACCTACAATAATCAATAACTTTTTTATTTTTCCATTTAAAGAGCTGTGTGAGGGCTTGTTTTCTGTGTAACAAACTGCATTTTATAGTGATGGTAATTAATATTCCACGCAATGTACTGGGAAACGGGAAAAAAATCCAATTGCGGTGAAAATGGTGAAAAAACGCACTTGCATCATTTTCTTGTGGGCTTGAATTTTACGACTTTCAATGTGCGTCCCAAATGACATGTCTTCTTTATTCTTTAGGTCGGTACAATCACAGGGATACCAAATTTGTGTAGATTTTATGATGTCTTCATAAATTTACAAAAATTAAAACCTCCTGTACGAAAAATAAATCTTCATTTTGCCGTCTTCTGATGCTAATAACTTTTTATTACTTCTGTGTAAAGAGCTGTGGGTGGTGTCATTTTTTCCGGCTTTTAATGTTGTTTTCAATGCTACCATTTTTAGTGATGTACAGCCTTTTTATCACTTTCCATTGAATTCTTACTATTTTTCAAAATAGCAAAAAAGTGGTATTTTGGGGGTTTAGTGTTATTACATTTTGATAGATCGGACATTTTGATACCTAAAATATTTATGAATTTTACTCTTTATTTATATTTATATGAGTTCTAGGGAAAGGGGGTTATTTGAATTTTTAGTTTTTTATATAATTTTTTAAACTGGTAAAACAAAGATTTTTTATGTGTAGAAAAAAAAGATTTAAAAAAAGTATAATTGTCTTTAACCCCTTTGCACATAAGGACGTAATAGCATATCCTTGGGGGAAGATATTTCCTGCACCGGGAGGTGCTATTAAGTCCAGCCTCTGTCACTAGCTCACAAGCAGAGCCGGCAACAGAAGCAGCACCCACGATCGGAGCTGGCATCGGAGTGTTAACCCCTTGCATGCCACTATCAAGCATGACCGCGGCGTGTAAGGGTCTTCCCCCTAAGAATCAGACCGCTGGTGACGCTAACCAAGGGATTTGATCCTCTTCATGGCAGTGGCAAGGTATGTTGATTGCCCCTGGGCTGCCCAATTCCAGCAGCAACTGCCAGACAGTTTACACTGCACTACATTACCGTGTATTGCAGTGTATTGGAATTTTTATGGTATGGTGAACGTCCAAAAAGAAAATTGTTCATTTTCATTTCCTCCACCAACAAAGAGTTAAAAAAAATCTCATAAATTAGCTATAGATACCACAAAATTATGTACCAGAAAAGTGCTTCTTATGTCGCACAAAAATAAGCCCTTATATGTCCACATTAAAAAAAGAAAAAAATAAAGCCTATACAATGCAAATCTGTGCTGGATGGCGCTCCCTCCATTCTATGCCCGGCTGTTTACCACCACATATGGGGTACTGGTACGCTTGGGAGAAATTGAGTATCAAACGTCATGGAGCTTTTTGTCATTTAATCCATTGTGAATGTTCAACTTTCCTCCCAAAATGAACGTATTGTCCCAAAATATTACATATTGTAGACCACATCTCCATTTTGCTTTTACCAACTTCATGTATTGCGGAGTGTAGTTTCCATAATGGGGTAATTTACGAGTCTTGCTATTATTTAGGCCTCTCACAGTCAATTGAAAGCTGAACAGGTTCCTCTAAATACAAGTTTTGGTGATTTTTCAAAAAATTTGAAAATGGCACCCAAATTCTAAGCCTCATAACATTCAATATATGGAATCTTAAAAAACCGTGACAACATAAAGAAGAGATTTTAAAAATGTTTATGAATGAATTAACTGCTTCATAAGTAGAGAATTTAGAACTTTGAAAACTAAAAGTTTTTCTAAAAAAACCCTGGATATGTTAAAGTGTTCCATAGCTATAACCACGTATAGTGACACAGGGCAGATTTAAAAATGGTATCCTTGAGGCCTGGAGGGGTTAAAAAGAAAAAGTTCACTCCATAGAAGCCAACAATGTGTTTCATCATATCTGGCATGATACAAATAGATATATCTTTCACAGTACTAGACACAATGCAAATATCCTTATCCTCTATTATCTTTTAAAGAACTATTCCAATTCTGCTCACATTCCTATAGAAGAAACTAGAGACAAAGTCTGTCTAAATGTAATTTACAGGAAAAATGTTCCAGACGCACACTGACTGTATTGTAATCAGTAGCCAAGTGAAATATATTTTAATTAAAATTGTACTTGGATGCAGCGAAATGATTTAAATTGAACAGGTCGGACATGGTATGCGCAAATTTATGTTTCCATTACATATATGCTAAGAAAAAAGAGAGGAATGCATAGAAATCTAAATAAACACAAGATGAATGGGAATAACAATAACATGTGAACTCTCATTGGAGGTTTTCATCATAGTGTATACTTTGGTTAGTAGATTCTATAGTCATGTCAAACATGTGCAGTCACTGAGAGTTCACAAGATGGGATAACAACAAAATCTTAATTAAAAAAAAGACAAAATGTAATTGAAATGATCATCTGCACAACTTTAAACATATCTGTATCTCAGGCATATATATTATATCGACTGCCTTGTTCACATGCTTCAAACTCAACCCCAGTGTATGATACAATGACCTGGTGAAGTAAATTCACTTTCCACAAGTCAATCATCATTGATTGGATATTATTGTAAAGTGTTGCGAAATATGATGGAACTATACTGTATACGACAGATGTATAATAGTAATTATTTTTATTTTTACTATCCTATTATGAGTACAACTACTCGCCATTCAATGAAGTCTGGTGGACTTTTACAAGTGCTAAACTGATGGATGGTTGGGTAGGGAGTAGCAAATAATTTAAGCTTCACAAAAATCTGCAAACAATTCAGTTCAGTTGGGGTCACCCCTAAAATAAAAAGATTTCCTAGAAACAAGAAAGGACATTTGTTCTATAAAAATGAGATGAGATAAGGGGTTATATACCAATTTCAAGGGTAATTGGGGCGTCGCTAAGCCCAGTGACGGGTGTTTTCATATATTTGAAAAGGTCACATGGAGAAGCTGTTCCCCAAGGGTGGGGGGGGGCTGCTCATTTCCAGCTCCTCCCAAAAGGCAATTGTCTAGTCACACAGCAGATGCTAATGAAAGGTACAATATAACATATCTTTTTTTCTGTAAAACCAATTTTTAATACAAAAACACTTTGGCAGTGTATGTACTATGCTCTGCATATGTACTATGCTAGAAATGGGTCTCCTGGTGACAGGTTCCCTTTAAGCAACTCCTTATATTCTTGTCTCTACCTTAAGTCAATATCTGGTTATACTTGTCTCTTTCTATTTGTAGTACTACTGTCTTGATTATGTTTTAGCTACATACTCAAACACTTGCCCTACTTTCTGACTACTCTTTTAGTCTAACTATTGTGTACCTTGCCACCATTTTATTTTGACTTCACTTGTGTCTATTTATCTTTCTGTCTCACTCTGTTCATTTGTAATCTGTTTCTGTACCTCGCTGTCATCTTGAAATTGACCTGATTATTCTGAATTCATTCATGTCTGACTCTTTGTGTCATAAGTTCTAAGAAGAGGGGTAGCTGTCAGCTGAAAGGTACTTCTAATATATTAAGATTTTTTATAAGATTGTCTGTTCTAACAAAATTTTTCTTGCTATTTTTATAGCCCATCTTCAACATAGGCCATAATTATCTAAATGTTAAGGTGTGTGGGAGCTAGAGTGACAATGGTCGTTGGGATAGTTTTACACAGTGGTCAGAGCCTGTCGCCATCTTCTATATAGTGGCCAAGTGGCCTAAATGCAGGCTTGGATTACTTGTACTCCAATAGATGACATGTCTGCAAAAAAACTAAAAGAAAAATTGCCGAAAAAAATTCCTTAATTATCAATGATGATAAATTTCACTACTATTCATTTATATTATTCCAGGTGCTTCTCTCAGCTGAATAATTCTGTCTCTTTAAAGACTTCCAGGTGTCAATGGCAATGACGATTATGTCCATTAATAGATGGGCAGATGCTCCAGATACCACATAGTCCTAACCACTAGTGACAACATGCACTAGAAGACTATACTATAGTATTGGCAGCCTGTGGGTGGTTTTCAAAAGCAGCAGATGTTTCAGGGGAGGAATTCCATAACTTCTACAAGACACAAATATGCTGTGATCTACCCTGAAAATGTAGTATATGAAAGCAGAATAATAAAAACACTGTCATAATACAACACTCGATGTAGTCTAATCATACTTGTGTACTGCTGGCTTCACAGTCATAAAAAACACCAGTGGGGGAATTTACAGTATTTGGCTTGTTGAGTATTTTTATTGCGTTTGGCTCGTGCCTTTTTTGGATCCAATTTATCGAATACCTGGCTATGAGGTGAAATGTTCATCTTATTCCCCCCAAAAGTCACAGATCTTACCGCAAAATGTGCCCAAAACATCAAAAATACCGCTCAATGGTTGAGTTTTGCGGTTCAATCTGTGACATTTTAGGTGCAAAGCTCAGTGATTGCTGTGACAAATTAGTAGCAATGAGGTTAACTGCACTTTGCTCAAATGTCACAGTACACATTGTAAGAACCCAAAGAGTGACAAATCAGTTGCAAAAAACCCAGAAAAGGAGCCAAACACAGAGGCAAATCCCCCGCTGTATACAATCTGATTGCTGGAGTTCCTCCAGATGTACAATGTTGTGCCGCCACAGAACTTTTTTGCATCAAGAAGAAACTTTCATTCGTAAGATCCTTGGTTTAAAATATATTTTTTTTAACTATATACAATCTGAGTCATACGGTAGTAAATAATAGAAGTACATAGGTGCAGAATAGAATGTTCTAATCAAAGGATCTGAGAGCAACAGTATGCATTTGATGATGAACTTTAAAGTGTTTTTTTGACTATTTACCAATAAAGTCCTATCCTTAGGTTTGACTCCCAGCAATCCCTCTGATCAGCTGATTGTAGGTTCACCATGCCTTGTTGCTTCAGTTCAGTACCATTTAAAGGGAACCTGTCATCAGTAATTGACCTTATAAACCACTACCAGAATATTGTCAAGCAGTGTAACACCTTCTAGTTATTGTTTCTTTGATGGCCCAGGGTGCTGGCATCAGCCATAAAATCATTTTTGAAATGAGCTGTAAATTGGTTGTGTAAAGTCAAGGAGAAGGAGCGTTTTACACTGAAGTCAAGCTCTGAAAGCCTCATCCTCTGAGATTGACATCATTCATCGGACTTCAGGAGATCTGGTTAGAGATGTCTCTGGATGCAGGACCATCAATTACAGTGAAGGGGACTTTCTGAGGAAAAGAGAGAGCTTGACTTCAGTGTTAAAATCTCGACCTCTTTGACTTCATTCAACTAAGTTACATCTCGCTTCAAAGTAGATTTTCTCAATGATTGAACCACACTGGATCATGAAAGAAACATGATCTGGAAGGTGTTCAGCTGCTTGACAACATACTGCTAGTGGCAGGTTCCCTTTAAGTGGGCCATGCAATGAGATATTTATTGAGGTTTCCTAGAGATAGACCCCCACCAAAGTGATGTTGATGACCTAGGAGTAATCCCCTCACTGAAAAAAAAAGCCTGTACATACAGAGTTTTTCTTCAAATCAAAGCTGCTTAGTTGGGCTTAATATGACTAAGACCTGATATACTTTTCTTCCTGCTCAATAAAATCATCTAGAAAGTGACCACTGTAGTAAAATATTCAAAGATAAATATTGGAGGGTTTTTTTGTTCAGACTTTCTGTAGCAACAGAGTAATCAAATAACAATCTCCTACAAGAATGATATCTGTTACCTTGGGAATCTGCAGCTATTGCACTGGACATCAGCGCTATTCCAGGTTTGTGTCAAAGAGACTTTGATTAATGAACTCCAAAGATTCAATGTAAACAAAACTAATGGCAGCATTTCATAGAAATAATTGCAAATACTCTCTACGCCGTTTCTATGTAATAATGTTCTTTCTGCCTTAGTTCATTTAATTTAAACAATGACTATATCTTCTATTAGCCACTCTAAATGTTTGCTTAATGTTCTATCTATCTATCTATCTATCTATCTATCTATCTATCTATCTAATCTATATACAGTGGGAAAATAATTGTTTGATACGCTGCCAATTTTGCCACCCACGGAGAATGGAGAGGTCTGTAATTTTTTTGTACTTCTACTTCAGACAGAATCTAAAAATTACCTCTATTTGCAATTATAGATGTTTCCTGTAGTTCTTGATCAAGTGTGCTCACAAGGGTTTTGTCCCAGTCCTTCTTATTCTCTAGATCAGTGGTGGCGAACCTATGGCACGGGTGCCAGAGGCGGCACTCCAAGCCCCTTCGTGGGCACCCGTGCCATTGCCCCACCACACCAGACAGGACTCAAAGAATCTTCTGCAGTTCCAACAACTTGGAAGCTAGAAGGCTGTTTTTTCTTGATATTTTAAAGTGACCTTACTTGGGTTGTAGGGATGGGAGAATGTGTAACAGGGCCTAATTGATCGTTGGTGGACCTCCTGGCTGCCCCACAATCTCTGTGGTCCAGAGGTCAACACTGCAAAGAAGCTAAATGAATGCCAATTTTCCCTACTTTCTTACTGTGTTGATCTCCTGCCGGAGGCCATGTTTGGATTGAACTTGTTGAAGAACAGGCAGCAATAAGTTACTGCTTTAATTTTTGGTTGGCACCTCACGGTAAATGCGGGTTTGGGGTTGCAGTTTGGGCACTCGTTCGCTAAAAGGTTTGCCATCACTGCTCTAGATCTTCTCCAGCTCTTTCAAGTTTTGGGGCTGTTGCTGCAAAACTTTGAGTTTCAGCTCAATCCATAGATTTTCGTTTGGGTTCAGATCTGGAGACTGGCTAGACCACTCCAGGACCTTGAAATGCTTCTTATGGAGCTGCTCCTTAGTTGCCCTCGCTGTGTGTTTAGGTTCATGTTGAGACACAGAAGGGAAGGAGGTTGTTGGTCACATGACCTCAACCATCCTCTCTTCAACATGTGTACCGTGGAGAATATTCATCCATGATAGTGTGTTACTAACATCTTTAAGACTGTGGTCCCAGCTCATTTCATGTCATTGCCCAGGTCCTCCTGTGTAGATCTGGGCTGATTCCTAACTAGTCTCAGAATCTATCTTTCTAGCTATTGTTTATTAGGATAAATTACACTGTGATGTCTTGGATTTTTATCTAGCTATTGTTTATTAGGATAAATTACACTGTGATGTCTTGGATTAGTTATCTCTGTCTATCTATCCATCTATCTATTTTTCTATTTATCTCTCTATCATTTCTTTGGGATAAATAACACTTGGATTTTCCATTAGTTACCTATCTATATCTTTCTATCGTTACACATATCTATTTTAGTATATCTTTTAGTTTGCAGCCCTGTGCATTAAAAACCCTTAGGCTAAATGGGGCGGAGTAATAATTGCCAAAAAAAAATAAGCAAAGGAAGGAACAGAATTCAAAACACTGTCAACATTTAGAGACCTGGACATCATTTATCTCAAAAGTTAAAGGGTTTTCTGGGCTAAAAAATTATTACCCTGAAGCAAATGCAATATGAATCAGAAAGCTCCATTCCAGGTGTGGTAGCCTGACAAGGTTACTGTAGATCAACTCCATCATTTCACTGTAAACTAAGCTGCAGTAACTCAATGCAGCCACTACAGTGAGAGCAGAGCTACATGGTTTCTGTTGTGTCATTCTCTTTGTATCAGCAACTAAATAACTCAGTAGATCAAAAACATCTGATCAGTGGGGTGCTAGGTGTTGGATATCCACCAATCTAAGAACTTATTTTATTCATTTTTTTTAGGTTTGTAATGCCCTTAAAAGGGTATTCTTGTCTGGGCATTCACATTCAGTTTGATAAATCTGCCATATGTAAACATTTCTTCAATTAGATGTTATTAAAAAAAATGTTCCTGTGTGAAGATAATTTCTCATAAATGTAGTCATTTTGTCTCTTAGAAACCAGATTGCTTCCTCGGATACGGCCACCTCTGCTGGAGGGATTGCACAAATAAACAAAAAGTTTTTGTACATGAAATGTCCGGGAGTTACTGTAAGTCCCACAGCCGTCCTGTGGTAATGATCGCTGAATCTCGGAGGTCAGACAGGGCTCCATATCGCATGTCTGGCCACTGCTGTCAGAGTGTGAGGTGGTCGTAACTGTGGAAGCTATCTCGTTTCTAAGGGACAACATGGCTATGTTTATGGGAAATTATCTTCACACAGTAACATTTTTTTTTAATAACATCCAATTGCAGAAATGTTTATATATGGAAGATTAGTGAACTGAATGTGACTGCCCAGGCGAGAAGACCCCTTTAAGGTTTAGATGACTTGATGTTGTACAACTAAACTGTTATTGTTTCATGCCCTCATAAACTATGTGATTGGCTGATCCATGTGTAGGTGATGGAAATGAAAATGTGTATGAATTTTCCTTCAATGTTGTTGAACATTGGCCCACCAACATCTTCAATAGCTTCTTCTCAAGTGATTTACCAATCTGAGCCTGGAACTACTGACCTGGCATACTGATATCAGCTCAGCAGTTCTAGGTTTGGTCCAGTAAATCTCCCTCACACAGAGAACAGAGTGGTAAATGTGGTATTGTGGAGCCTCTGCCACACGTTAAGTATATGTAAGTATAAAAATTGTAACATTCTGTATTTATAACATAATAAACAAGACATTTAGGCAGAGCAGATCAATCTCATTGAGGTGATGGATTCATGCTGCTTGACTGCAATAATTGACTCCTTAAAAAAAAAAAGTTTCTGGCTTTTCCTTTTTATTTTCAGACGAATTATTCTATACGCGTTTTTTGTTAACACAGACATTAACATGAGTACCAGCCGCAACGATTGAAACCCTTTGTATCCACAGGTACCAGTTTTAATCATCTTTACAACAGACAAGGTCTCGTATAGACCTAATGTTGATCCCCTTCTTGAAACAAGTTTACATCCATCTTTCAATTCCAGTGATTCTTCCACTGGTATATTTTTCACGTGTGAATTGGGTGATTACTGGATGCATGTGGTGTTTCCAGCCTGTGGTTTTTCTGTAGAGGGTGGTGATAACTCTTTTTTTTCTGAGGAGCTCTTATAATATAGCCAAGAACACTCTCAGTATTGTTAACAACAATTGTTAGCAAGTAAAGATCATATTAAGATTGTTCTTGATTGAGGATCGGAACAAAGTGGGGATTATGATTATCTAGAATTTACTGTGTGTCCAAACAGGACCTGGAAATAAAGTATCACTACCAGTAGGCATCATCACAAGAGGGAATGGGGCATTGGAGTCATGAGTTTATAGTTTTAACCATTTTTTGAGTCCCCTTTTGTAAATATAAAAAGAAAGGAAATCTCCTTGATGTCCAGGCTCAATCGTTCCTAAACTCCTCACTTTTAGTTCTATATTAACAATAATACTGAATTGCAATCATTTACTACTCAGACTTGCCTAGTAGGAAAGGTAAACCTTTTTATTATAATCATTTTTTTATCTAAACAGACCAATACTATAACCTGTTACATTTTGTACTTTTCCAGTAACGTTTTCAATATTTTTACAATATTTAAAGGTAAACTGTGAAAGCACACAATCAGACTTATATCTTTGTCTTCACCCCGTCTTAAATGTTATAGATTGAGCTATTCTGTCTGATCTTCCTGGTTTGGTATAACTGCAAAGTCAACTACCGTGGGTGGTTCTGACTACGTTGGACTATTTCAACTAAATGTGTGGAAACTTCCATTGAGAAAATCTATTAGAAGATATGAAAGATATTGGTTTTAATAATATCCTCATCCCTTGGGATGACACCTATACATAAGATTTATCATGATTATTTTATTCTTTCATATAGGTAGCCTCCTTAAAGAGACTTCATATTGCCATGCATCACCAATAATAATGAAATAAAGTTTATATTTCCTGAAATTTGGCTTTACTTTCTGTAAGTAATTGTCTACTATAATGTTGAACTTTATTAAACTCTCGGTATGTCTGGTACCTGTTATTTGACTTGCTGCTCAAAACCCGTGGACAACACTAAATGACTGTTTCCCGTTTTACTCCTCTGTCCTGTGTCAACTGAAATCTGCTGTATCTACTATCTCACGTTATAATTGTCACCTAACATTTATAAATAATCACTATAATGATACACTGAGCACATTTCTTACCCGTCCCGTGTGCGAGCTCCGTGTGCGTTGTCCGACGATCAAGGACTCCATGTTGCTTTTTTCGCTCAGGTCTGCCAAAGTTCACCATCTTCTTCCCAGTGCATGTAGTGGATAGTCCATCTTCCTTCCCAGTTTATGTAAGTGTCAGGCTTGCAACCAATTCAATGTTAAAATCCTGCCTGCGCTCAGTCCAATTCAGCAATAACCGTCTGGCAGCCGCATCCCCCAAATTTGTGTCGCATGAAAGCAGGCCCAAATACACATTGTGTGCGCTACAATCCCCTTTTAATGTGCCGCAAAACTGGAATTGGTTGGAATATCCGCAATTTGTACGGTCCGCGTACCCTTTAATAAATGAGCCCCCACTGGTTTAAGATACAACTAGCATAATAAAAAGAAAAAATTGCCATGTTTTAATCTGGTGAGGAGGGCATAAGCTAGGTATAAAATGTACAAGTATGATAAAGAATAAGCATGAGCAACCGCAGCGTCACTACATATAGAAGGAGAAGCTGAAATTTTCATTTAATCCTTTATCCCAGTGGATGACCGTTGACTGTCCATTTCCATTTCGTTCTGTTTGGAGTAACTTTTTCTCAAGCACACCCCTTCTTATGTTCATATTTCAGCATTCGATTCCTTCCCTGAATTTTCAAGAATTACCGTTTACCCGGCATTAAATATTCTAAAGTGTGGGGGAATAGGTTTAAATTTGGAAGGAATCAATTGAGATAGCATTAGAAATGTCATTAACATGTTCCCTTGCCCTTAAACATAACTCACGAGTAGTCATACCAATGTAAATTTTTGAACATGGGCAATAGGCATAGTAGACTACAGCCTTTGCGTTACAGGAGATACTCCACTGAATTTGCAAGATACAATGTCCCGGAGTGTCTACTGCCCTAGGTTTGGAGACCCCAAATCCAGTGGTTTGGGTCTGAAAGGAGAAAAATAACGCCCTAACCAAATTCGCAATGGTATGTAATTTTTTTAGGAGCGGTTACTGGATAAAAAGTCAGTATTTGTTTGAGGAACGGATTGGAAAGTGGTATCGGCCAGTACTTTGTCAAAATAGAGGTAATTTCCTTCCATTGGTCATGAAAAGTAGTTACAATCCGTGGTGGTTGACTAGAGAAGCCTTCCCCCGTGGAGGAAGTAGGAGATGAAGTAGTTAGAACTCAAGCCTCTTCTTAGCTTTCTTTATTGATCCGCTATGTACCCCCCCTCTAAAAACGTTGTTGGGATCATAAAAAAAATGCTTTCGTTGTTCAAATTGTTCATCCCTGGCACATAGTCTTCGATCTAGAAATTGTCCAAATACTTTGATTCTTGTACTGTCCAATTATTAATTTTTCCTCTCTGTCCTTTTCTTTTGCTTAGTTTATAACTGTTACTCTTGTCTGGGACTTTTTATTTCTATATATTCTATATTTTGCACGTTGCACTTGCACTTTACATACTTTACCTACCCTCATTTATGTAGCTTTTCTCGGGCACTGATTGGGGGGGGGAGGGTTCCTTTATTAACAGACTGTGTATACTTGAGTCACTTACCCTGAGGAAGTCACCCCGAGTGACGATACGCGTGGGGTTCCGATTCTCCGCCTACCCGGCTTTCTGTCCATTTCCTCCATCTTGTCCCACCTGGCTCTTTGAGGCTATCAGTTGGGTATTTTAATGGTAGGGCAGTTTACATTTTTTTTCCTTTGAAATGGTTATTCTGCCTTTATTTATATATTCTTTCTTGGTATCGAAGGTTATTTGTAATTGTGGCATATTGACCGTAGGGAGTGTTGGGTCCTCTGATACCCATGGAGTTTGGCACCCTAACTGGTGTACTTTTTTAAGTGTTTTTAACCTATAATGTCTTGTCTTTGTTAATGATTTTTGATATTATGAAATAAAATGTGTCTTATTACTTTGGTCCAATGTACGCATCTATTCTTTTCTCTTTAGGAAAGTCATACACAGCTGGTAGCCTTGTGGTAATTGTTTCATCTGACCAATTTTTTCTCCTTAAGCTTATTTGGTTTCTATATGTACCCTATAATCGGTAAAGAGCTAAGATAAGATGTAACCTAAGTATGATTATTATTTACTTTTTTTAAGAGTAAAAGTCAAGCAGACACTAAACTAAATCACAGCCAGAACAAAAATAATACAATTACGCTTAAAAAGGCTTTCCTACTTTATCCTTCTCCCTTAGTTAATCCCTTATCCAAAGGATAGGGGAGAATAAGGCAAATATAGAATATCCATAGAAGGGGATACTGTTCTCACTGTGTCTTGGGAGTGTCATAGACTTCAAGCGCTGTAACTCAGCTGCTCCTGGCATTGCCATATAATGGAAAGGAGAGTAGGGGACAACTCCCCTACAACTCCACCCATTTGTAAAAGATTGCCATTCTCTTGGATGATGGTCTTGTTCTTATGAGCTGTAGGGTCCCAGCAGCCATACATTTCACTGGTTCACCTTGTTATAACCATGAATTGGGATTACCCCCTTTATGATAACATTGGGAAGGACTTTAATGGTGGCTAAATGATATTTGAAGTCTTGATATGATATGGTTTGAGAAGTCTTTACCCTTAAGAAAACCCCCAAATGTTATAATAATTTCTATTGTTGCTTCTGGTATAAGCAAACCTTGAGTGCACAGTTATAATTAAGACCACTCTCTAACCACATTAGTTGACAATAGTAAAAATCTTATCCCAGATCCCTTTGAAGCTAACCGAGGCTCGAAAAGACCTTGGAAATCTACTGATTGTTTCCTTGGTGGACCTTTGAAGATTTCAATGAAATCTGTGCCCCTGGACAAAATCTTGCCTTCCTGCTTGTTTTTTCCTTGTCTATGACTATGTCTTGCTTTTAGTACTTTTTAACTTTCCATAAAACTTCAGGATGAATAAATGATAATTTAATAAAGTAATGTAATTTTAAGTTACTTTGGGCCGTTTATCTCTCACTTGATCCATAGAATTTTATACTTATATGAATGCCTTCATCATGGAGTACAAAAAATTCAACTGTTAGATAATCTATTTGTTTAAGTTGAGAATATGTTATATTGAGGTCCTTGGAAAAACACTTTGAGACTTTTGGTAATATTTTGTTTCTGTTCACTGCAACTTACTGTATATTCCTGAATTACTTGATGCTAATGCTTTTATGTACACTTCTTTTTGCAGCACTTCACACATTCAATATGGAAATGTGATTATGAAATGGTTGACTTTCATTAAATGTCGGACCTCCATCTGTGAACTCCCAAGTACATCGGCCATAATATTTTACAAAAATACAGACTGATCCAAGATGCTTCTCTCCAAATCTTAGAACGCATTCAATCAGTATTTGGAGGGTCATAAAAAACACAAAAAACTGAACGTACATATAATCAGCATACAAAAATATGCTTTGCTTAAAAGATGCTAAATCTTTAAAAAAAGGGGAATTGCTTGCCAGCGCACTGTAATCGATGATGAGTATTCTGAGAGAATATATTTTTTGCCATCCATTTTTTCTATACTAATCATTTATTTTCTTTGAGCAAAATTAGTTTGAGTTCAAACTTCACCTATTCAAATTCATGATTCACTATACAACCTACACAATGGGGCTCTTTCCTAAGGGTCCGAATGCTGCACTTTCATGGGTTGCCCGAATTTTCCAATTTGCGTTGATTTTCCTACGATTCGGAAAAAACCGCGGAATTTTAAAAACAATTTATGTTCGCAAGATCACACTTACATGCACCGGTACGAAGAGGTGAACTCCGGCGGACCTCGGCGTAGCAGCGACACCAAGCTGGTATCAGGTGCACGGCAGACCTGAATCACGTCGGACAATGCGCCAGGATTCGCGACGGAAACCAGGTAAGTAATGGTCCCCATGAGTGAGCTCTCTAATGGAGCGTAACCATACACATAAGTATTGGGACAGGGTTTTTAAAATCCACACAATTGTAAAGGAAAGCTCAATTCCTGTCTGATTCAGATCACAGATTACTGTAATACTTGATATTAAGCGACTCAGAAGTAATAATTGGATGCACCCAATTTTTACACTAAAGACTGGAAAAATTGACTCTATATAAGCCCTCGGGTGGTAAATACATTGGTCACATCCGCCACAGCTATAGCAGCCAACTCTCCCAGGAGTATACAGCCATCCAGTCCCCCAGTGTATAATATCCAGCCAGCCCTACGTAGTATATAGCCTTCCAGCCCGCAGTGGTATATGGTAAGCAGTCCCCCAGTAGATACAGTTAGCCCACTCCCAGTAGTATATAGCTAGCCCCGGTGGAATATAGAGCCTGTCCCTGTACTATTTAGAGCCTTCCCCTTAATTATAGACTGCAAGCTGCTTTATTATTGGCTAGGCAGCCCCCTGTAATATATAGACAAGCCAACCCCCTTTAGTTAATTGGCCAGCCAGCTCTGTGTAGTATAGAACAAGCACCCTGAGAATATCGCCATCCAGCCCCAAGTGTATATAGCTAAAACCCTGTAGTATTTAGCCAGACAGCCCCCTGTTAGTATTTGCCTGCCCCACTGTAGTATATAGCCAGAAGCCCCCGTCGCATATCGCCGTCCCCCCGGCAATATAATATACAGCCATCCCCCTTTTAGCATATCCTGTAGCCAGCATCCCTGGTAGTATATTCTATTTCCTGGGGCTCACTTCATGAGCGCTAGCACCAGTTCCAGTCAGCAACAAGTCTGTGTGCCGATCGGTGCACAAACTCAGTAATACGGTACTGTATACAGATACTCATTCTTACTACTTTTTCATCTTGTAGCATTAGTGTAATCATCAGTTCTAAAGACATCAGATGTACCCATGACAAATTACAATCCACAAGTGTGACATCTCCAATAAATGCAAAGTTTGACAGTTTGCTGTCTGAAGCATTTATGCTGTGTTAACATATAAGCAAGAAGCAAGCATCTACATCATTTATGAGATCAAGGTTTTTAAGTCATTCATTTACATGAGAAAGATTATTTACTGGAAAATACCCCAGACAGCTTAGGTCTTCCCAGCAGGGTGTTTCATTCAGCAATTTAACCTGACGGTCAAAACTGTGGCCATGCCAGAGAAAGTCCAAAAAACCTAAAAGCTACATCTCACACTCCAGGTCGTAGTTAGCATGTTAGCTGTACATTGGAAAAAAGACTGGTTATTGTGACATTTTGGGAAAGGTTTGTCCATGTTTTGTACATGAACATGGCAGCACAGCTAAAAAAATGTGACAAGTTTGGATTTGAACAAACCACAAAACTTCTATGATTTATCTTTGGAAATTTGAGATCAACGTTGTTATGTCCAGTTGTAACACATATAGGGGCAGATTTACTTACCCGGTCCATTCGCGATCCAGCTGTGCGTTCTCTGCGGAGGATTTGGTCTTCTGGGCGATCCACTAAGGCCAGTTTTCCTCCTCCGATGTCCACAGGTGTCGTTGCTGCGCCGTGCATCGGAGTTCCCCAATCCGGGCCGAGTGAGTTAAGCGGGTGTCCAGCGACACTTTTTTTAAAAATGCCGGCGTTGTTTTTTCCAATCCGTCATATTTTTTCGCCCACGGCCCCCCCCCGCCCCCCCCGCCCCCCCCGGCCCCCCCCCACCCGATTCCGTCTCGCGCATTCCTGCCGCCGATGCACCACAATCCGGTCACGTGAACCAAAATCCCAGGGCAATTCAGGGAAAATCGACACAAAATGGAAAAATTTGCGTAACCCGCCGGAGAAACGCGAATAGGGCCCTTAGTAAATGACCCCCATAATGCTACATTTGGTGGAAACTGAACACAGAATATGATCACAATACCTCATTCCGACTGCAAAAACCATGGTAGTGAACTGGTGATGATTTAGGCTGGGTTATGCAGGCCCAGAACTGTGAATCTTATAGTCCTTGGGGCACATTTACACGAGCTCGCGACCCACTTTAGTCAGACTGTGCCCATATCTCCAATTTAAAAAGGCTTGCACAGGTTTTAAGTATTGGGGTGGCGTTGCGATTTGCCCGCCGCACGCAAAGAACCACTTTTTTTGTGACACAGCTGCGCTGGCTTCCATTGCGACACAATTTAGGGAGGGGCGTGCCTTTGGAATGATCCAACTGATTCTGACTGCGCGTGGGCTTAACTTTCACAGTTGTGTCGCAGCCCAATCACTTACTGTCCGCACTAAAAAATGGTGAACTCCGTTGCACCTGACTCGGGGAGCACCACAATGCAGGATATTCGGGTGCACAATCTTTTGTAAATCGCAGGCAACAGTACATACAGACGACATTACTTTTGGGAGTCAAATATTAGGTCATCTATCCCGCAGATGTAACTTTGTCATCCAACCCATCCCAACTGGACAGTAACCCTAGCATCCCAGTAATCTACATGATTGGTAGACAGAAAAGATTCAAAGTGTTGAACTGGATCTGTCACAGTTAGACCTTGGCCAATCTAAATACTTTTGTAGGGATTTTGATGAAATCTGGGCTCTGGTGCAGAATCTGAAATGAAGTGAAGCAACAAATGTAACCAGCGTGCGGCAAACATTCCCCAACCTGATGTAAGAGTCGATCAGTCAAAAGAAAACAATTAGTTTTTCAAAGTTATTGATAACATAAGCTTAATACCAAGGTATTACTTCATGGATTACTTTCACATCAGTTTTTTTTTCCATTGGCTTCATTTTAATAAATAATAACAGATGGAATTTTTAACCCCTTTTAAATGATGCATCAGAAAATGGGGCATTTTTGCGATTTCCATATGATGCGATGTAATTGTCTATGACTTTCTTTTCTTTATGTGCTTACCTTATTTTTTTTGGCAGTCATTTCCTTTTCCTTTTTAGTTTTATTTGTGGTTAAAAGGCTTTTTGTATTTATAGTAATATTTTTTTTTATTATCGTTTTCAATTAACCTCAAAATGAACAGTATAATGAATTCCTTATTTACTTTCGGTCATCTTTGATAATTAGGCCCCTTTCCCCTTGCGTTTTTTCATGAAGCGTGTTTCTGCGCGTGCATTGATGCACAAACTTGCATTGCCCTCTGACCCAATTTGTAATCAATGTTTTTTGTCAGACTTGCTTTCTTTTTCCACACCATCAACACTGCATTTTTTTTTAAACACACGTTAAAAATCTTCAACATGCTTTTCTTTTGCAATTCACGCTCATGAAAAACGCATTATACAAGTCTATGGAGATGCATCAAAAATACACTGCACTCGAGACACATGCAAGTGCAATGCGTTTTTTTAATTAACGCAACAGATAGAGTCCAGTCCTAAATCCTTTTCACATGACAACTGATACACTGGGGCATATTACTTACCCGGCCCATTCGCGATCCAGCGGCGCGTTCTCTGTGGTGGATTCGGGTCCGGACGGGATTTTATTAAGGCAGTTTCCCCTTCCTACGCCACCAGTGGCGCTGCTTGCGCTGAAGGCATCGAACGCACTGAATACACCGAGCCGGGCTGAGTGAAGGTAAGTTTCAATTTTCGCACACATTTTTTTTTAAATGCGGCGGTGTTTTCGGATCCGTCGGTTTCGTTCGCCACGCCCTCCTGATTTACCGCTCGTGCGCCCAATCCCTATCTCGTGTGCCAAAATCCAGGGCAATTCCGGGAAAATCGCGCAATCGGAAAAAATATTTCGGGTAACACGTCGGGAAAACGCGAATCGGGCCCTTAATCAATGCGCCCCGATAGAGCAACTCCCCTGAATTGAACTCTATTCCAAATTTTAGTTTTTTTTCATGACCAAACCCTGATCGCACCAGTCTGCAACGCAGTGTGAAAGAGAGGCCTAATCCTTATGGACAATAGAATTGGATAGTTTTCAACTTCTATTTAATATAATGAAGTGTAAATACTCCATCAAACAGAACTTAGACCCTACTAGTTTTTTTTTTTAGAAATTTTGTCTAGCTCAAGGCAATATCACCCAAGGATTACAATCCCTTACTGAACATATCTATATAACAACCGCAGGGCATCCGAATGAGGGAACAAAAATTGTATGACCTGTGTTTTAAAGTACATAACTATGTGAATTAAGTTTTCTGTGCTAAAAAATAATAATATAACCTATCATATGAAAAAAACCTTTGAAAAACTTTGGCAACTATGTATTCAGTGATGACGTAGGCAGTATTGGGGTGGTGTATTTGCCATTGGCATCCCCATCCATCTATGTAAACTAGAAAGCTTTTTAAATACAGAGTAACCAACCCATTTGTCCATGTTATTCCCTTGATATGTCAATGAACTTTTAGACCAAACACAATGCTCAGGAAATTCCTTACGGAACTGCAAACTTTCGGGTCAGCGAATGGACAGTTGTTTGTTCTGACGAGTGGACCTCAGATCACACTGTTCGAAACAAACAGCTCAAAATTTATCTTTGTAGCTCTCATGAGAATCTCTAACTAGCCAAGCCACACCACCAGTAGCAGAAGTCCTGCCTTCCTCCCATCCAGCATCATTAAACTACATATTGATCCTGTATACTTCTTTCTTTACATTGCAAGTAAAAAAAAAAAAAACAATGTTCTGTATATTCAATCATAAGACTGTGAAAACAAAAATACCAGTCTTGATAATATTAAAGTGCTCTCACTTAGCACTTAAATAACTGTGATTGCGAACATTCCTCGTGTTCAGTGATACATAAAACAATCTACGAGTGAATCGTCTCTCCCTTATGACGCCTATGAGGTGTTGAGGCATAGTAAATGTCATATACATTTGCATATCTAGAAATAGCCAATATCGTGTCATAAACAAATAATAACATTGGAATTGAATTGGACTTCACATATTCTGGCTCCTTGGTGTATTTTTGTCATGTCCTTAAGGTTCCATGCTTAACCTGGTTTGCTTTCAGGATGACATGCGTAGAAACCAATGAATCTAATTGCCTTCTTCTCACATGCTTGTTAAATTCCCTGCCCAATTCCCTTGATGGCTTAATTAATAAAGGATAATAAATCTCTTGTTGACAATTGCTATCAGCAACCAGAGATATGTTTGAGAATTAAGTGGGAGTTTTTACTAAATTAATCCAATAATAAATGGCATATTTAGCAAAATTTCTTTTTAGGCCAAGAACATATGGAACAAATCAGAAAAATAGTTCCAACTCGCTATTTGTAAGAGACGAAACCTGCAAGTAGAAAGCCATACAGAAGAGAGCCAACCCTAATTAATAATTAAAGAAATAGACATGAGCACATAGGAATCAAGCTCCACATCAAGAATTCTTGGGGGGTCAGAAGTAAAAAAATATTGTTTTTGTGCCATTTGTACCACCCACATAACTTCTAAAATTTGGGTAGGGTGAGTGATTGTGCCAATTTTACAATAAAACTTTTTAAAAAAGTTAAAAAAAATTGTTATATATACAGTTCAGCAGAGGGAGGTCATAAAAATGTGTACCTATTGATCTTCCCCTAAATGGAAAATAAAATCCAACAAAATAGCACACTTGAAGAACAAGGGTATGAACGTAAAAGTTCTTTTTTAAAGTCAAAAATATAAAATTGAAATAACAAAAACTGGTGAAAGAATGGTCAACCCCAAGGGGGACACAAGATGCAGCTGTACCCAGTCAGCAAGATCATCAAATTGTTGATTATATGGTATAGGCCATCTATACCCTTACTGCAGTGTACATGGGATTTGGACATTTAATTTTAACAAGTCAATTGATCAGCAAATCATATCAACATAATTCGTCAAGTACAATGTATCTTACCCATGTAGGAGATGATCGTTGGCCCGAATGAACAGCGCCCCGACGCGCGTTTCGGCTGGCTTGCAGCCTTCGTCTGGGGGGTGTAGTCATCAGGACAACGAGCCACCTTATAATTTAATTATTACCCAATTGATAGCTCGAAGGTGGTCTGTGAATCCGGTACGTGGGTGGTCATGTGTTCCGGCATCCTGAGAAGTGACGTCACCGCATCAGTCCTAATCGCGAGAGTGCGCCCAAAAACCGACGAACCCGGAATGCGCCTGCGCGACAGAAACACCAGGCGCCCGCAACAAAAGGGTATTCTATAAAGTCATTCATCGGGTCCAACCCTGCGCAGCACAAATATAGAATGCTGTCAGTGTCCTGTACCAATAGTTCATAGGACAATGGTGGTCACATTGTTAAAGATGACATTAGAACAATGGTATACCGGCAAATCCCCTATTTAAAACCTTAGATCAATGAAATAATTAAACTTTGATAACAACACGGATTCCAACCTGCATAATAAAATAGACAAAGTACATCAGATTTGCATGGTTCAGCAAGTGAACTATACACGTGGGAAATTTTACGAAAAATATATATGCATAAAAAAATTGTCAAAAATCATGAAACTTTTGCTCTTCTTTTTGATACATAAAGTGATATTGTTTTTTACAAAGTCTATTGTGTGTTTAATAATAATACAAATATGCATAAAATTCTACTATGTGCATATATTATTATACACCTAATTCATTTAAAACCGTCAATGGGTCTTAATCGGTAAATAAAGTGCAAAAGTGCAGGACGGGTAGTGCAGAGGGGGGGGGGGTAGTAGGAATGTGCTCCAGTGGGGGAAAAAGTGAGGGGAGGCTGGGGCATACATTTTTGTTACTGAATGCTAAAAATGCAATGCTGAAAGCCAGAAATTGTATATTAAGTAAACAATGTAAAGGTCTATATGTACAAATCTAATATCCTAAAATAAGGTTCACTGGTACCATTTTGTTGAAAAAAGTAATTGATGCCGTTTTTGGAAAGTCATCAGCTTGTTGCTGTTCCCTATCTGGCGTCATATGCGGACTATACTGTTAATATGATGGCTATCTAACTCATCACAAAATGTTTCTAGGCGCACAGGCGACAAGAAGAAGGGGGGGCCGGATTTGATTGATAAGTCGTTATGGTTCTTTTTAAAACGTTATGTCTTTTGAGCTCGCCTCTTTATTCTATTAATGTCGTTTTTGTGACTCTATGGTCACATATAACCTTTTTCATCCCTTCGAATTTTTCAACACGTTTTTGGACCCCCTGGAGGAGTGGCCACTGTGAGAGGGGTGACATGTTACTTCGGTTTCTACCTCCTTTTCTCAAAGAGTAGGTTAATAAGATTATTTCTTGAACCTTGAGGTACTAAATTTAGTTTCGTGGATTCCCTTTACTAATGATTTTTTTCTAGCCACTTTACTGGGTTAATGTGTTTTCGGGTGTAGTCCCGTCTTTCTTTTGGCCAGGCGCGGTGGAATTCCTCCTTCCTTTGAGCTGGTTAACACTTTGAAATTCCATTTTGGAGTGGACCTTTGCCTATTGTTCCACTGGGAATCTTCCTTCCTTTGGAATTATAATGCCTCACTAAGTTTTCTTTTCACCTTAATAAATAGTGATGTCTATTGAATTAGGTTGTTTGCTGTATGTTTATTTCTGGAATGTCATTTGTGTGGGTGTTATGGCGTTTGCACTGGGCGTATGCGATGAGCTGTTGAACGAAGGCGGGAAGATGTGTTCCTTCATTTTGCTGGAGAGCCAGATATAGTTGGGGGTGCACTAAGGCCTACTTAGAAGTTGTCCGACTGAGCCTCTGATGTTAGGTATTCTGTCCCTGAGGAAAAACTTAAGGCTGTACATGCCTAGTACGGTCTGTCGCCGGTTTATGTGTGTGCCTAGTTGTGTTGACCTGGGTGTCGGAGTTGCGACCAAGTGGAAGGAAAGCGTTAGGTTGGTTAGTTTTATTTCTGCGCTGTGGGGGTCCTGTCACGACTTTTCGTAAGTGGGGTGTTCGTGAAGTAGATCATTTCTCCGGCAAGAGCATTTTTAGACCTGCCAGTCTTGTGGTCTCGAAGTAAAATATCATACAGAAAACTATGGCAAACAAAGAGTATTAACAGTAACAGAGCACATTAAAAAAGGCGTATTCCGAGCCAAATCTACTCCTCGTCAAACTTACATTACAACCCTTACCTAAAAACAAGTCACACAATAGGTAGACTACATTACAAACCTACCATTCGCAATGGCAAACTAAGACGAGAAGTCTTATCAAATATTGGCCGATTTTACAATCGGATCTCCCATCATATCGCAGCACATGCAACCCCTCAGACCCAGAGTGACGGCACGAAGCTCTAGAACCTTCGCGATCGTCTAGTCCGGCACATATGAACAACCCAAATCTAGAACCATTTTTGATTCAAAATTAACCCGAATGGGAGTGTAAACCCTGTGGCGCTGCATCGCCTGCCCGACTAGCACGGGCTACAAACTTCTATGACTCGCACGGGGTTAATGATTAAAAAATACGCCACTAAATTAACTGCAATACCACAGGGCAGTGTGGTGTTGTACCAATGCACGTGCCCGTGTTTGACAATAAGATCTTAATAGGGTCTCACAACACGTGAGTAAAAACGTAAGGTACGGAGCACAGAGGACTCATATCTGCCCAAAAAAGATACATAATACAGAGGGCAGACCGAGTTGCACAACATTTCCAAAACATACACATGCGACCTCGTGGTTTCATGTTCGTGCGCATCGATGGATTGTGACTAACTCCAGGGGGGGCCGGATCCAAAACCGCTTAGCACAAACGTGAAAGCCGTGGATTTGGACACGAAATCCTCTCACCCAATGAAGAATGAAACACTCAGCTTGCTCCTTTTTATGATAGATTTCTTCGTTTCTGCTCTGTAGCCGCATGTCATCCACGGACCTGAGTCGTTCTTTTTTAGGTTGTT
This sequence comes from Engystomops pustulosus, assembly GCA_019512145.1. Taxonomy (NCBI): domain Eukaryota; kingdom Metazoa; phylum Chordata; class Amphibia; order Anura; family Leptodactylidae; genus Engystomops; species Engystomops pustulosus. The sequence continues at coordinate 47,796,878 of CM033641.1, read as the reverse complement.
TAATGAGGTAACCAGTCATGTGTTTCCTTCCTAATTTTATGGCATATTATGTTTCTATCAATTTCATTGTCATTATGAAATTTTCCTTCTCTCTGTCATTGTTTCGTATGATATTTACTTCGCCCACAGGACTTTGCATGTCTTAACATGCTTACTGCCGGAGAAATGATCTCTTCCCTTGTTGCGCCTAGAAAACATTGTGCTGATGAGTTATAAATAGCCATTTCATCTAACAGTTTATAGATCCTGTCCATATGAACGCCAGATAGTTGACACCACAAGCTGATTGCCTTGCCAAACAACGGCATCAATACTACTTTTCAAAAAAATGTGTACCAGTGCACCTATTTTAGGATATTAGATTTTAATTCTTCCCTTTTCATTGTTTTATCTTAATATATAAATTATGGCTTCAGCCATGCATTTTTAGCATTCCATGGACAAAATGTCATTTCCAAGCACTCCACCTTAACTTTTCCCCACTGGACGCACACTTCACTACACCCCCCCAACCCCTTCACTACCTTCCTGACTTCTCGCACTTATTACTATCTAATGACACATTGGACTGTTTTAAAATGAATTAGGTGTCATATAAATATAAGCACATAGTAGGATTTTGTTATGCATATGTTGATTTAATAACCACAATAGACTTGTAACAATCTTCAACTTTAGTATCTAAAAAGATAACGCACAAGTATTTCATGATTTTTGCAATTTTTTTATGCATATATATTTTTTTCGGAATTTCCCACAGTTCGTATATGTTGACACTCTCGGAACCATTGCACATCTAGTGCTCACTTTGTATATTTATTATGCAGGTTGGAAGTCCGTGTATCAAAGTTTAATTATTTCATTGAATCAAGTTTTAAATAGGGGATTGCGTATTACCATGGTTCTAATTGTCATCTTTTCAGGTTTGACCACCATGTCCTATGACTATTGGTACAGGGACACTGAACAGCATCTATATTTGCTTGCTGCGCATGCGTTGACAGATGACTGACTTTAATAGACTTACCCTTTGTGTGTGCGGCGCCTGCTGTTTCTGTCGCGCAGGCACATCTCCGGTCTCGTCGGTTTTGGGACGCACTCTCGCGGATAGACTGAGCCGTTGACGTCACTTCTCAGATGACCGGAACACATGACACCCCGTGAACCGGATCACATGACCACCTTACTAGCTCATCTATTGGGTAATACTTAAATATAATGTGGGCTCGTTGTCCATGATGACTCCACCCCCAACGAGGCTGCAAGCCAGCCGAAACGCGCGGCGTGGGCGCTGTCATTCCGGGCAACGATCATCTCCACATGGGGTAAGATACATTGGTACTTGCATAATATTATGTTATGTATATGTCATTCTGCTGATCAGTGACTATTGTTAAATTAAATGTCCACAATTCCAGTACACTGCAGTAAAGTGGTATAGATGCCTCGCTTATAACCAAACAATTTGGAGATCTGCTGCCCTGGGGTAGCAGCTTCATCTTGGGTCCCCCTTGGGGTTACCATTTCTTGTCGCCAGTTTTTTGTTATTTATCATTTTATTATTTTTTGACTTAAATAAAGAACCTTTTACTTTCATCCTTGTATCTGACAAGTTTGCTATTTTGTTTGGATTTTAATTTCCATTTAGTGGAAGATCAATAGGGTTTCATATAATCTTTCCACCAGCCACATGTACCATACTAGTAGGGAGAAGGACAGGTCCCAAAACCCACTCACAGAACTTAGACCTTATAACCTTTTTTTCCTTCCTCCCTACTTGGGTTGTTTTCCACACTCATTTGTTGGGAGGTCATAAAAAGTAGAATACAATCTCAAACAGAAAAAAAAAAATATTGCTATGACCATATACAAAAAATGGAAAGTCCAGAGCAGCACTGCTAACCGTGGGTGCAGAAGCCGATGATCCCTTGGCGTGGGTCCCAAAATATAAATTCAGTAAAGAGGCAGCACTTCGGAACTGTGAATGTGAAATTTTATTCCAGTCAAGCGAGTTCGGCGTATGCTACACCTTTAAATCATGATAAGGTGTAGCATACACGAACGTCGCCTGCATGAATAAATTTCACCCTTCTACATGTCCATATGTTAGGTCATAATGGTAAAAGGCAGCCACCGAATAGTAGAAAGGGAAATTTTATCCATCGGCGACGTTTTGGCGTAATGCTACTACACCTTTATCAAGCATGATAAAGGTGTAGCATTACACCGAAACGTCGCCTTGATGGAATAAATGTCACCCCTTTCTACTATTACGTGTCTCCTTTACCAAATTATGACCATATACATAAGCTCAGACTGGGGTAGTAATAGGTATTACATAGATGTTGGAGACCATTAGCAAGAGTATCACTACTCACCACTAAATTTATGAGCTTGCCCCTTTTCCCCAGGGCTGATGCCAACACTCGATACCAGAACTCAGGTTGCTGGAGTTCTCTTTCTCTGAGCTCTAAACATCAATTGTGTATGTGTGGTTAAGGGTGCGGTCACACGTTACAGTTTAAACAGCATCACACTTAGAACTTGGGGTGGTTGTAGGTGGTATTACTTATTTTACAAGTGAAAGACTATCAAAACAGGTGAAGATATTTATTGAAGAGCTTTCTCCTTCAAAATCAAATTCACTTCAGTTCATGTCTTACACCTGGGAATGGCAAAACTGACACCTAAAACCCCCTCAAAACTAATTGATGCAGTATTAAATGCAAGGTGACGAACCCTAAGATGCAGATACAATTGGTCCTGAAAGCATCACAAAAGGGAAGATTCTCCTCTGCTTGTGCCACATCTTGACAAAGTTTAGAATTTCTTCAGATTGTGTAGCCTTTTAATGTTCTTATACGCCCTGATGAATTTGTAAATGGAGGACGTGGGAGCTCTGTAGGTCAGTGATTTTATTAGTTTTATATGAGCACAGTTTACCAATTCATCAGGGCGGCGGGGGGGATATAGTTTTTGGCTACATGCACACATTATCTGAGACACTTTGGGGGTCATTACTAAGGGCCCGAATCGCGGGTTTTCCGTCGCGTTACCCGAAATATTTCCGATTTGCGCTGATTTCCCCTATTGGCCGCTGGATTTGGCGCACTCAATCGGATTGTGGCGCATCGGGCCGGCATGCAACGACGGAAATCGGGGATCGAGAAAAACGCGTATTGAAAAAAAAAAAAATGTTGCTTGACACACGCTTACCTGCATCCAGGGTAGGACGGTGAAACTTCAGTGAACTACTCGACGGATCAGCGCAGCAGCGACACCTGGTGGCATCGGGCGACTCTTATGAATCGCTGGAAGACCTGAATCCTCCACAGAGAACCCGCGCTGGATCGCCGACAGACGGGTAAGTAAATCTGCCCTGTGTGTCCCAGGTGCTTTAGATGTCTAGGGGGGCCCTGATTGGAAGCAAATTCTGAGGCTGGATCATGGGCACCCATACGGTTGTGTGAATAGTGCTTACATAAAATATGGATGAGGCATAGCCGAGAAACAACATATCAGACTGAAAATCTCAGCATAATAGAGGTAACCTGACAAAGTTGACATATTTTTCTGGTAGCATGTGTCGCTTATTCTTATGTAACTATAGTCTTTGTAGATGTAGGCCCCCAACTTTTAGCTCGATATGTTGACCTGTCCATCATAAGTACACAACATTAGCAATAGGACAAGCAACAGTTTTGTGAAGCAATGGATGAATGAGAAATCTGAGTCTATAAATATGTAAATGATCTATAGACATTAATGTCCACATCTGTATTTCACTAGTAATTGACCATCAGCCATCAGCGAGAAAGATTAGCAGCTTTCCAGGACTGGTGCCAGCTCTCCCAGTCTTCAGACACATTTGAAGGCTACCTCCCTAATATTTGATGATAAAGCACAACCCACAAATATTAGGTTGAACAGACAATGACTGGACACACAGGCCTAGATATTCTTTTTATTCTTTATGAGGTTATGAAACACTCTACAAACATCTGTGAAACCGGATCTGTTGTCCACTTAACTTTGATTATCCTAATGTTACATAACTAAGGTATGATTTTCCCGGTGTATCTCATTTTACTGAGAATAATCCGTCTGAAAATAAAAAAGGAAAAGCCAGAAAACTTTTTTTTCTTTAAGGAGTCATTCTTGCCGTCAAGCAGCATGATACATCACCTCAATGAGATGACTATGCTCGCTCTAAACGTCTGTTTATTATGATTATAAAATACAGTATGTTACAATTTTTATACTTACTATAATTAACGTGTGGAGCGGGCTCCACAAGACCCAACATTTAGCGTGGTTGCTCATCAGTGAGTTGTTTGATATGTTCTCTGTGTGAGGGAGATTACTGGACCAAACTAGAACTTGCTGAGCTGATATCAGTATCAGGGTCGTAGTTCCAGACTCAGATGGTAAATCAATGAGAAGAAGCTATTGAAGATGTTGTGGGCCAATGTTCAACAACAGTGAAGGAAAATATAATTTTCATTTCCATCACCCAACACATGGATCAGCCAATCACATAGTTTATGAGGGCATGAAACAATAACAGTTTAGTTGTACAACATCAAGTCATCTAAACCTTAAAGGGGTCTTCTCGCCTGGGCAGTCACATCAGTCACTAATCTTCCATATATAACATTTTCTGCAATTGGATGTTATTAAAAAAAATGTTACGTGTGAGATAATTTTCATAAACATAGCCATGTTGTCCCTTAGAAACGAGATAGCTTCCACAGTTACGACCACCTCAATCTGCAAGCATGGACAGACATGCGATATGGAGCCCGTCTGACCTCCGAGATTCAGCTCGATCATACCACAGGACGGCTGCTGTGGGACTTACAGTAACTCCCGGACATTTATGTACAAAAAACTTTTTTTGTTTATTTGTGCAATCACCCAGCAGAGGTGGCCGTACCGAGGAAGAATCTGGTTCTAAGAGACAAAATGACTACATTTATGAGAAATTATCTTCACACAGGAACATTTTTTTTAAAAATCTAATTGAGAAGAAATGTTTAATATGGCAGATTATATCAAACTGAATGTAATGCCCCAGACAAAGAATACCCTTTTAAGGGATTACAACCAAAAAAAAAATGAATAAAATAAGTTCTAGATGGTGGAGATCCAACACCTAGCACCCCACAATCAGAGTTTTTGATCTACGATGGTTGAGCTATTTAGTTGCTTATACAAAGAGAATGACACACAGAAACCATGTAGCTCTGCTCTCACTGTGGTGGCTGCATTGAGTACTGCAGCTAGTTTACAGTGAAATGATGGAGTTATCTACAGTAACCTTGTCAGGCTACCACACCTGGAATGGAGCTTTCATTCATATTGCATTGCTTCAGGGTAATATTTTTTTAGCCCAAAAGGAAACCCTTTAACTTTTGAGATGATAAATGATGTCCAGGTCTCTAAATGTTGACAGTGTTTTGAATTCTGTTTCTTCCTTGCTTATTTTTTTTGGCATAATTACTCGCCCCATTAGCCTAGGGTTTTTAATGCACAGGAGGCTGCAAACTAAAAAGATATATAAATTAGATATGTGTAAAGATAGAAAGATATAGATAGGTAACTAATGGAAAATCCAAGTGTGTATTTATCCCAAAGAAATGATAGAGAGATAAATAGAAAAATAGATAGATGATGCTAGACAGAGATACTCAGGGAATCAGACCATCACACGTGTAATTTATCTAATAACAAGCTGAGCCTGGAACTACTGATATCAGGTTTGGTCCAGTAAATCTCCCTCACACAGAGAACAGAGTCAGAACAAACTCACTGATGAGCAACCCACCTAAATGTGGTATTGTGGAGCCCCTTCCATACATTAAGTATATGTAAGTATAAAAATGGTAACATACTGTATTTATAACATAATAAGCAAGACGTTTAGGCAGAGCAGATCAATCTCATTGAGGTGATGGATTCATGCTGCTTGACTGCAATAATTGACTCCTTAAAGAAAAAAAGTTTCTGGCTTTTCCTTTTTATTTTCAGACGAATTATTCTCAGTAAATGAAATACCGGGAAGCATAACTTAGGTATGTAACAATAGGATAATCACAAGTTAAGTGACAACAGATCCTGTTTCACAGATGTTTGTAGAGTGTTTCATAAACCTCAATAAAGAATAAAAAGAATATCTAGGCCTGTGTGTCCAGTCATTTGTCTGTTCAACCTAATATTGTGGGTTGTGCTTTATCATCAAATATTAGGGAGTAGCCTTCAAATGTGTCTGAAGACATGGGGAGAGCTGGCACCAGTTCCTGGGAAAGCTGCTAATCTTTCTCGCTGATGGCTGATTTGGTCAATTACTAGTGAAATACAGATGTTGACATTAATGTCTATGAGATCATTTACATATTGTAAGACTCAGATTTACTTCATTCATCCATTGCTTTCACAAACTGTTGCTTGTCCTATTGCTTAATGTTGTGAATTATTAGATGGACAGTGCAGACATATCAGAGCTAGAAAGTTGGGGGCCTACAGCTACGAAAGACTATAGTTACATAAGAATAAGCGACAATGCTACCAGAAAAATATGTCAACATGAACACTTTGTCAGGTTACCTCTATGATGCTGAGACTTTTTCAATCTCAGTTGATATGTTGTTTCTCGGCTATGCCTCATCCATATTTTATGTAAGCACTATTCACACAACCGTATGGGTGCCCATGATCCAGCCTCAGAATTTGCTTCCAGATCAGGGCCCCCATAGACATCTAAAGCACCTGGACACACAGGGGCAGATTTACTTACCCGGTCTTGTCGCGATCCAGGGGTGGGTTCTCTGTGGAGGATTCAGGTCTTCCAGCGATTCACTAAGGTAGTGCGCCCGATGTCCACCAGGTGTCGCTGCTGCGCTGAATTCCGTCGAAGTTCACTGAAGTTCACCGCCCTACCCTGGATGCAGGTAAGCGCGTGTCAAGCGACAATTTTTGTTTTTTCAATACAGCGTTTTTTCCGAATCCACCCGATTTCCGTCGTGTGCATGCCGGCGCTGATGCGCCACAATCCGATTGAGTGCGCCAAAATCCCGGGGCAATTCAGGGAAAATCAGCGCAAATCGGAAATATTCGGGTAACGCGACGGAAAAAACGCGATGCGGGCCCTTAGTAAATGACCCCCAAAGTGTCTCAGATACATGTGTGCATGTAGCCAAAAACATATCCCCCCCGCCTGATGAATTTGGTAAAACTGTGGCTCATTATAAAATAATAAAATCACTGACCTACAGAGCTCCCACATCCTCCATTTACAAATCATCAGGCGATAAAGAACATTAAAAGGCTACACAATATTGAAGAAATTCTAAAACTTTGTCAAGATTTGCACAAGCAGAGGAAATCTCCCTTTTGTGATGCTTTCAGGACCAATTGTATCTGCATCTTAGGGTTCGGTCACACGTTGTAGTTAATACTGCATCGCAATTAGTTTTGCGGTGGTTTTAGGTGCAGTTTTGCCAATTTCCCAGGTGTAAGACATGAACTGAATGGGTGAATTTGATTTCACCTGTTGATTTGATGTCTTTCACTTGTTAAAATAAGTAATACCACCTACAACCACCCCAATTCTAATTGTGATGCAGTTTTAACTGTAACGTGTGACCGCACCCTTAACCACACATACACAATTGATTGTTTTAGAGCTCAGAGAAAGAGAACTCCAGCAACCTGGAGTTCTGGTCATCGAGTGTTGGCATCAGCCCCTGGTGGGAAAGAGGGCACAGTCATAAATTTAGTGGTGAGTAGTGATACTCTTGCTTAATGGTCTCCAACATCTGTAATACCTATTACTACCCCAGTCTGAGCTATATGTATATGGTCATAAATTTGGTAAAGAGGCAGCACACGTAATATGTAGAAAGGGGTGAAATTTTATTCCATCAAGGCGACGTTTCGGTGTAATGCTACACCTTTATCATGCTTGATAAAGGTGTAGCATACGCCAAAAAAAACAAAAAACCGTCGCCTTGATGGAAAAAATTTCCCCCTTTCTACTATTCGTGTGGCTGCCTTTTAACCACATTATGACTCATAAACATATGGACATGTAGAAAGTGGTGAAATTTATTTCAAGCCAGGCGACGTGTTCGGTGTAATGCTACCCTTTTCATGCTTATAAAGGTGTAGCATTACCCGAACTCCCTTGATGGAATAAAATTTCACACACTTTCTAACATGTTTCGAAGTGCTGCCCTCTTTACTGAAGTTATATTTGGGACCCACGGCCAAGGTGATCATCGGCTTTCTTGCACCCACCGTTAGCAGTGCTGCTCTGGACTTTCCATCTTTTTTGTATATGGTCATAGCAATATTTTTTTCTTTTTTCTGTTTGAGATTGTATTCTACTTTTTATGACCTCCCCAACAATGAGGTGGAAAAACAACCCAAGTAGGGAGGAAGGAAAAAAGGTTATAAGGTCTAAGTTCTGTGATGGTGTTTTGGGACCTGTCCTTCTCCCTACTAGTATGGTACCATGTGGCTTGTTGGAAAGATTATATGTAACCCTATTGATCTTCCACTAAATGGACATAAAATCAAACAAAATAGTCACAATTGAGATACAATGGATGAAAGTAAAAGGTTCTTTATTTAAGTCAAAAAATAATAAATGATAAATAACAAAAACTGGCGCAAGAATGGTAACCCCAAGGGGGAACCAAGATGAAGCTGTACCCCAGGCAGGCAAGCATCATCCAAAATTGTTGAGTAATAAGGCGAGGCATCTATACCACTTACTGCAGTGTACTGGGAATTGTGGACATTTAATTTAACAACGTCACTGGATTCAGCAGAATGCATATACAATCATAATATTAGTGCAAGTAAACTGTATCTTAACCCCATGTGGCAGATGATCGTTGCCCGGAATGACAGCGCCCCCGCCGCGCGTTTCGGCTGGCTTGCAGCCTCGTCTGGGGGTGGAGTCATCAGGACAACGATCCACATTTATTTAATGATACCCAATAGATGAGGCTATAAGGTGGTCATGTGATCCGGTCACGTGGGTGTCATGTGTTCCGGTCATCTGAAAGTGACGTCACCGGCCTCAGTCTATCGCGAGAGTGCGTCCCAAAACCGCGAGACCGGGATGTGCCTGCGCGACAGAAACAGCAAGGCGCCGACACACCAAAGGGTAAGTCTATAAAGTCAGTCAATCTGTCAACGCATGCGCAGCAGCAAATATAAGATGTCTTTCACGTGTCCCTGTACCCAATAGTCATAGGACATGGTGGTCAACCTTGGAAAAGATGACAATTAGAACAATGGTATACGCAATCCCTATTTAAAACCTTGATCAATGAAATAATTAACTTTGATACACGGCTTCCAACCTGCATAATAAATTACAAAGTGAGCACTTTTTAGATGTGCAATGTTCAGAGTGTAACATATACGAACTGTGGGAAATTTTCCGAAAAAATATATATGCATAAAAAAATTGCAAAAATCATAAAATACTTGTGCGTTCTTCTTTTTAGATACATAAAGTTGAAATTTGTTTACAAGTCTATTGTTTTTTAAATCATACATATGCTAAAAAAGTCTACTATGTGCTTATATTATAGACACCGTCAATCTCATTTAAAACAGTCATGTGTCATTAGATAGTACATAGCAGAAGTGCAGGAAGGTAGTGAGAGTTGGGGGGGGTGTAGTGAGTGTGCTCTCAGTGGTGGAAAAGTTAAGGTGGAGTGCTTGGAATACATTTTTGTCCATGGAATGCTAAAATGCATGGCTGAAGCCATAATTTATATATTAAGATAAAACAATGAAAAGGTGAGAATTAAATCTAATATCCTAAAATAGGTGCACTGGTACCATTTTTTTTGAAAAAGTATTGATTCCGTTTTTTGGAAAGGCAATCAGCATTGTTGGTGTTCAACCTATCTGGCGTTCATATGGACAGGACTCTATAAACTGTTTAATTGAAATGGCTATATAACTCATCAGCACAATGTTTTCTCTTGCGCAACAAGGGAAGTCGATCATTTGCTCCGGCAGTAAGCTGTTAAGACATGCAAGTCCTTGTGGCGAAGTAAATATCATCGAAACAATGACACGAGAAGGAAAATTTTCAATAATGACAAATGAAAATTGTGATAACACTATTATGCCATAAAATTATAAGAAAACATGAATGGTTCCTCTTAACAACCTAAGAACGACTCAGGTCCGTGGATGACATGCGGCTACAGAGCAGAAAACTGAAGAAATCCTATAAAAATTGCGCAAAGCTGAGTGTTTCATTCTCTCCATTTGGGTTGGAGTGTATTAGTGTCCAAATCCACCCGGGCTTTCACTTTGTGCAGCTGTTTTTGGATCCGGGCCCCCCCTGGAGTTAGTCACAATCCATCGATGGCACGAACAATGAAACCACGAGGTCCGCATGTGTATGTTTTTGGAAATGTTGTGCACTCGGTCTGCCCTCTGTATTATGTCATCTTTTTGGGGCAGATATGATGTCCCTCATGTGCCCTACCCTTACGGTTTTTACTCACGTGTTTGTGAACCTATTAAGACTCTTATTGTCAAAAACACGGGCACGTGCATTGGTAACAACACACACACGACTGCCCTGGTATTGCAGTTATTTAGTGGGTATTTTTTAAATTCATTAACCCCGTGGAGTCATAGAAGTTTGTAGCCCGTGCTAGTTCGGGCAGGCGATGCAGCTGCCAAGGGTGGTTATCTTCTCCCATTCGGGTTAATTTTGAATCAAAAATGGTTCTAGATTTGGGCTGTTCATATGGCTTCGACTAGAGATCGCGAAGGTTCTTAGAGCTTCGTGCCGTTCACTCTGGTCTGAGGGTTGATGGTGCGGCGATATGATGGGATCCGATTGTAAAAATCGGCCAATATTTTGATAAGATCTCTCTCGTCTCTAGTTTGCCATTGCGAATGGTGTTTGTAAATGTATCGTACCTTATTTTGACTTGTTTTTTTAGTTAAGGGTTGTTAATGTAAGTTTGACGAGGAGTAGATTTGGCTCTGGAATACCCTTTTTTTAATTGTGTCGTGTTTACTGTTAACCTACTCTTCGTGTTTGCCATAGTTTTTCTGTATGATATTTTACTTCGAGCCACAAGACTGCTGTCTATACATGCTTCTTGCCGGAGAAATGATCTACTTCCTTGTTGCGCACTAGAACATTTTGCTGATGAGTTAATATAGCCATCATATTAACAGTATAGTTCCTGGTTCCCCTATGACGCCAGATAGTTGAACACCACAGCTGATTGCCTTTCCAAACACGCATCAATTACTTTCCCATTTACAAAAGGGTACCGATTGCACCTTATTTTAGGATATTATATTTTTCCAATTCTATACCTTTTCATTTTTTTACCTTAAATATATAAATTTATTTAGGGTCTTATCCAGCCATCATTTTAGCAGTCCATGTTAACAAAAAGGTATTTCCACAGCACTCCCCCCCCTCACTTTTCCCCCACTGGAGCACACTTCACTACACCCCCCCCCCCTCCTCACTACCCTTCCGGCACTTTTGCACTTTAAATTTCCCTATCTTATGACACATTGGACTGTTTTAAATAATTTAGGTGTCATAATAATATATGCACTAGTAGAATTTTTTTATTGTGCAATATTTTTGTATTTACTATTACACACAATAGACTTTGTAAACAATATTCCTTATGGTATCTAAAAATAAGAAGCAAAAGTATTTTCATGATTTTTGCAATTTTTTATGCATATATATTTTTTTTCGTAAATTTCACACATGTACATATGTTACACTTCTTAAGAACCATGCCATCTGTGCTCACTTTGGATATTTTATTATGCATTGGAATCATTTTCCTTTGTAATAAATAGTTAATTATTTCATTGAGCTAGTTTTAATTAGGGGATTGCCCGTTATAACACCATTGTTCTAAATTGTCATCTTTTCAATGTTGACCACCATTGTCCTATGACTATTGGTACATGACACTGACAGCATCTATATTTGCTGCTGCCATGCTTTTTTTTTTGACCCGATTACTGACTTTATGTATACTTAACCCTTTTGTTGCGGCGCCTGCTTGTTTCTTGGTCGCGCAGTTTTTGCGCATGCCGGTCTCCGTCGGTTTTTGGGACGCACTCTCGCATGCCTGATGCGGTGACGTCACTTCTCAGATGACCCGGAACACATGGACCAACCCACGTGACCGGATCACAGACGCACCTTCGAGCTCATCTATTGGTTATAATCTAAATAAAACAATGTGGCTCTGTTGTCCTGATGACTCCACCCCAGACGAATCGGGCAAGCCAGGCCGAACGCGATTCGGGGCGCTGTCATTTCCGGCAACGATCATCTCCTACATGGGTAGATACATTGTAACTTGCTTATTTGTATGTATCTGCCATTCTGCTGATCAATTGACTTTGTTAAATTAAATGTCCCATTCCCAATGTACCCTGCAGTAAGTTGTATAGATGCCTCTACCATAACTCAACATTTTGATGATCTTGCTGCCCTGGGTACAGCTTCATCTTGTGTCCCCCTTGGGGTGTGTACCATTCTTTCAACCAGTTTTTGTTATTTTCATTTTGTATTTATTTTTTGAACTTAAATAAAGACCTTTTACTCAATTTCCTCAATACCCTTGTTCTGCATTTGTGCTATTTTGGTTGGATTTATTTTCTCTTTATTGTTGAAGATGATAGTTTCTACTTTTTATGACCTCCCTCTGCTAAACTGTTATAGTAACAAGTTTTTTTACTTTTAAAAAGTTTTTTATTTGATAAATCTGTGCAATCACTCACTTCCTAACCCAATTTTAGAAGGTTATGGTGGCAGGTCAGGTACAATGGGCACAAAACAATATTTTTTTTACTTTCTGACCCCAAGAATTCTTCATGTGGAGCTTGATTTCCTATGTTCATTTTCCTATTTCTTTTCATTATTAATTAGGTGGCTCTCTTCCTTGTTGGCTTCTCAGCTCTTTCATTCGGTTCTTCTCTTACAAATAGCGAGTGGAACTTTTTTTCTCTGATTGTTCCATATGTTCTTTTGGCCTAAAAAAATTTTTGCTAATATGCATTTTATTATTGATAAGTTAGTAATAAACTCCACTAATTTACCTCAACATATCTCTGGGTTGCTGATAGCAATCTGTCAACAATAGATTTTATTATCCCTACTAATTTAAAGACATCACGGGAATTGGGCAGCTGGAATTTAACAACATGAGAAAAGCAATTTAAATTCCTTGTGTTTTCTATCGCTGTCATCCTGAAAGCAACATGGTTAAAAGCTGGAACACTTTAAGACATGACAAAAATACACCAAGGGAGCCGAGATATGTGAAGTCCAATTCATTCCAAATGTATTTATTTTGTTTTATGACACGCTATTGGCTATTTTCTAGATATGCAATTATATGACATTTACTAGCCTCACACAGTCATAGCGCTCATAAAGGGGAGAGACGATTCACTCGTAGATTTGTTTTTATGTATCACTGAACACGGAGGATTTTTTCCTCATCACACAGTTTTATTTATGCTAAGTGAGAGCACTTAAATTTATCAAGAATGGTATTTTGTTTCACATGTCTTCTGATTGTATTACAGAACATTGCTCAATGTAAACTAATGAAGTATACGCTGTATATATATATTACCGGGGACCGGCTATATGCTACAGGGGGCTTTCTGGCTATATACTACAGTGGGTAGGCTAAATACTACAGGGGGCTGTCTGGCTAAATACTGCAGGGTTCTAGCTATATACTACTCGGAGCTGGATGGCTAAATTCTCCAGGGTGCTGGCTATATACTACATTATTTAATTAGGGTGGCTCTCTTCTTGTTTGGCTTTCTACTTCTTCAGGTTTCTTCTCTTTACAAATAGCAGAGTGGAACTATTTCTCTGATTGTTCCATATGTTCTTTTGGCCTAAAAAGAAATTTTTGCTAAATATGCATTTTATTATTGGATAATTTAGTAAAACTCCACTTAATTTCCTCAAACATATCTCTGGGTTGCTGATAGCAATCTGTCAACAAGAGATTTTATTATCCTTTACTAATTTAAAGACATCAAGGGAATTGGGCAGCTGGAATTTAACAAGCATGAGAAGAAGGCAATTAGATTCATTTGTTTCTATCGCATGTCATCCTGAAAGCAACACATGGTTAAAGCTGGAACACTTTAAGACATGACAAAAATACACCAAGGGAGCCAGAATATGTGAAGTCCAATTCATTCCAAATGTTATTATTTGTTTATGACACGCTATTGGCTATTTCTAGATATGCAATGTATATGACATTTACAATAGCCTCAACGCCTCATAGGCGCTCATAAAGGGGAGAGACGATTCACTCGTAGATTTGTTTTATGTATCACTGAACACGAGGAATGTTTCTCAATCACAGTTTATTTAATGCTAAGTGAGAGCACTTTAAATATTATCAAGAATGGTATTTTTGTTTTCACAGTCTTCTGATTGTAATATACAGAACATTTGCTGCAATGTAAATAAATGAAAGTATACAGGATTCCAATATGTAGTTTAATGATGCTGGAGGGGAGGAAGGCAGGACTTCTGCTACTGTTGGTGTGTGCTTAGGGCTAGTTAGAAGATCTCCTGAGAGGCTACAAAGATAACATTTGAGCTGTTTGTTTAGAACAGGGCTGATCTGAGGTCACTCGTCAGAACAACAAACTGTCCGATTCGCTGACCCCGAAAGTTTGCAGTTAAGGAATTTCCTGGAGCATTTGTGTTTGGTCTAACATTTCATTGACACTATCAAGGGAATACATGGACAAATGTGTTTGTTACTTCTCGTATTTAAAGCTTTCTAGGTTTACATAGATGGGATGCCAATGCAAATACACCCACCCCCCAATACTGGCCTACGTCATCACTGAATTACCATAGTTGCCAAAGTCAAATGTTTTTTTAATATTATAGTTATATTATTTATTTATAGCAACAGAAACTTTAATTTCACATAGTTATGTACTAAAACACAGTGTCATTACAATTTTTTTTGTATTCCCTCTATTCGGGTGCTGGGTTGTTATATAGATATTGTTAAGTAAGGATTTGTAATCCTTTGGTGATTCTTGCATTGAGCTAGACAATTTCTAAAAACTAGTTAGGGTATAAGTTCTTTTTGATGGAAATTTATTTACATTCATTTATATCAAATAGAAGTTGAAACTTATCCAATATATTTGTCCATAAAGAATTAGGCCTCTTTGACACCTGCGTTGCAGATCTGGGTGCGATCAGGGTTTGGTCATTGAAAAACGAACACTTTGCATTAGAGTTCAATCAGAGTTTGCGATTTGCGCCAATTTTCCCTGAATTGCCCCGGGATTTTGGCACACGCGATCGGATTGTGGCCCATTGGCGCTGGCATGCACGAGACGGAAATCGGGGGGAGTGGCCTAACGAAAACCCGACGGATTCGGAAAAACCGCTGCATTTAAAAACAAAATGTGTTGCGAAAATTGCACTTACCTTCACTCAGCCCGGCTCTGTGTATTCCAGTGCGTTCAGATGCTCTTCAGCGCAGCAGCGCCACCTGGTGGACGTCGGAGGAACTGCCTTAATAAATCCCGGCCGGACCCGAATCCACCACAGAGAACGCGCCGCTGGATCGCGAATGGGCCGGGTAAGTAAATATTCCCCAGTGTCTCAGTTGTCATGTGAAAAGGATTTAGGACTGGACTCTATCTTTTGTGTTAAAAAATGCATTGCACTTGCATGTGTCTCAGAGTGCAGTGTATTTTTGATGCATCTCCATAGACTTGTATAATGCGTTTTTCATGAGCGTGACTTGCAAAAGTAAAGCATGTTGAGATTTAAACGTGTGTTAAAAAAAATGCATGTGTGTGCATGAAAAAGAAAGCAAGTCTGAAAAAAAACATTGATTACAATGGGTCAGAGTGCAATGCAAGTTTTGTGCATCAAATGCACGCGCAGAACACGCTCATGAAAAACGCAAGTGTGAAAGGGGCCTAATATATCAAAATGACCGAAAGTAAATAAGGAATTCATTAATACTGTTCATTTTGAGTTAATTTGAAAATGATAAAAAAATATGTACTATAATTCAACAAAAAGCCTTTAAACCACAAATAAACTAAAAGGAAAAGAAAGCTGCAAAAAAAAAAATAAGTAGCACGTAAAAAAGAAGTTATAGAACATTAATCCGCCTCGTATGGAAATTCGCTAAAATGTCCCAATCATTAGTCTTTCTGACTGCATCATTAAGGGGTTAAAGATTCCATCTGTATATGTTATTAAAATGAAGCCAAATGGAAAAACTGCATGTGAAAGTACTTCCCTGTGAAGTAAACCTGTATAAGCTTATTGTTATCATATACTTGAAATAATTGTTTTTCTTTTTGACTGTATCAGACTCTTACATCATTTTGGAGGAATGATTGTCCCACTGCTGTTTACTTGTGCTTCACTTACTTCATTCAGATTTCGCACAGATGCCCAGATTTTCATCAAATCCCTCAAAGTATTTAGATTGGGGCCAGGTCTGAACTGTGACAACATCCATTACAACACTTTAAATCTTTTCTGTCTACCAATCCTGTAGATTTACTGGGATGTTTAGGGGGTCACTGTCCAGTTGGATGACAAGTTTACAGCCATTTTTAGCTGCGGATAAATGACCTAATATTGACTAAAAACACCTTAGTATGCAGAGGAGTTCATGGTCGACGCAATGAGCCCATTTACTTAGCCCTGCTGGAATTCACCCAAAAGTGCATTGTCCGTCTGTAATGTCTGTGGTGCAATTTACAAAGATTGTGCACCCCCGATATCCTTCGGGTGCTTCCCCGGTCAGGTGGCAAACAGAGTTCACCATTTTTTTTTAGGTGCGCATGTAAGTGCTTGGGCTTGCAACACACTTGAAAGTTAAATCCCGCGCTCAGTCAGAATAGTCGATGAATCCAACGGCACGCCCCTAATTGTGTCGCATGGAAGCCAGCGCAGCTGTGTCAAAAAAAGGGTTGCGTGCGGCGCAATCGCAACGCACCCAATACTTAAATACCTATGCAAGCCTTTTTAACATTGGAGAACGGGCACAGTCTGACTAAAGTAGGTCATGAAGCTCTTGGTAAATGTGCCCCAAGGACTATAAGATTCACATGTTCTGTGGCTGCATAACCAGCCTAAATCATCACCAGTTCACTACCATGGTTTGCAGTCGGAATGAGGTATTTGTGATCATATTCTGTGTTCAGTTTCCACCAAATGTAGCATTATGGGGGTCATTTACTAAGGGCCCGATTCACGTTTTTTCCGGCGGGTTACGCAAATTTTTCCGTTTTGCGCAGTTTTTCCCTGAATTGCCCTGGGATTTTGGCGCACGCGATCGGATTGTGGCGCATCGGCGCCGGCATGCACACAACGGAAATCTGGGGGGATGGCCGTAAAAAAACCTGACGAATTCGGAAAAAACGCTGCATTTTTTTAAAAAAATTGACGCTGGACATGCGCTTACCTTCACTCGGCCCGGCTTGGTGAACTCCGATGCATTCAGCGCAGCAGCGACACCTGGTGGATGTCGGAGGAACTGCCTTAGTGAATCGCCGGAAGACCCGAATCCTCCGCAGAGAACCCACCGCTGGATCGCGAATGGACTGGGTAAGTAAATCTGCCCCTATGTGTTATAACTGGACATAACAACTTTGATCTCAAATTTCCAAAGGATAAAATCATAGAAGTTTTATGGTTTGTTTAAATCCAACTTTTCAAGTTTTAGCAGTGCTGCCATGTTCATTTACAAAACATGGACAATCTTTCCAAAATGTCGCAATTAACCAGTCTTTTTTCTAATTGTACATGCTAACATGCTAACTAAGGCCTGTAGTGTGAGATGTAGCTTTTAGGTTTTATGGAATTTCTCTGAGCATTGCACAGTTTGACCTTCAGGTAAATTTGCTGAAACATTCCCTGCTGGAAAGACCATAAGCTGTCTGGGATATTTTTCACATGTAAATAATCTTTCTCACTGTAAAATAATGACCTTAAAACCCTTGATCTCCTAAAATAATTGTTGATGTCTTTGCTTCTTGCTTATGTGTTAACACAGACATAAATGCTTCAGACCAGCAAACTGTCAAACTTTGCCTTTATGGAGATTGTCACACTTGCTGATGATCAATTAATCAAGGACTGTAATTTGTCATGTGTACATCTGATGTTCTATATACCAATCTTTATCTAACCAGATGTTTTTATAATATCCAGGTTTGTAAAACCATAGAATTCTCGTAGGTTATATTTTCTTCTTCCAACAAACGCAGTGCGTAAGTATTATTTTGCATTGTGGAAAGTTTATGAGACCATATCTTCAGTAGGGCTATTTTAGAACTTATGATACTACTAATGCTACAAAGAATGAAAAAGTAGTAAAGAATGAGTAATCTGTAATACAGTACCGTATATACTTGAGTATGAGCTTTTCATTACAATTTTGTGTATATACCAATATTTGTTATATAAAAAAGCAGCAGTTAACATCATAGATTGTGCACCGATTGTGCACACAGACTTATTGCTGACCTTGAACTGGTGCTAGCGTGCATGAAGTGAGCCCCAGACAACGGAATATATACTACACAGGGCTGCTTGGCTACAGTATATGCTAAAGGGGGCTGGCTGTATATATATATTACCGGGGACCGGCTATATGCTACAGGGGGCTGCTGTATATATATATTACCGGGGACCGGCTATATGCTACAGGGGGCTTTCTGGCTATATACTACAGTGGGTAGGCTAAATACTACAGGGGGCTGTCTGGCTAAATACTGCAGGGTTCTAGCTATATACTACTCGGAGCTGGATGGCTAAATTCTCCAGGGTGCTGGCTATATACTACACAGAGCTGGCTGGCCATATACTAAAGGGGGTTGGCTGTTATAGTATTCAGGGTGCTGGCTAAATTACTCAGCGGGGACATGCTCTATATAACTACGGGGCTGTATGTGCTGGCTGCTATATACTACTGGGAGTTGGCTGGGCGTTATACTCGTGGGGACTGGCTTGCAACTGACCACGTGGGCTGCAGGCTATATACTCTTTAGCTGGTGGATAGATCCACTGGGGAATGGCTGGGTATACTCTGGGAGCTTGCTTGGCTATATACTGTGGCGCTCGGTGACCAATGTATTTACCACCTAGGCTTATACTCGGAGTCAATTTTTTTCCGTCTTTAGTGGGTACAAATTTGGTTTCACTCGGCTTATATACTCCGTATATAACAGTAATCAGTGTCAGAGAGAATTAAGCTTTCCTTTACATTTGCGAGGGAGCAACTGTCTGGACTCTTTATCCACCAACATCCTCTCCCCCCGTGCCACCTTCACTCTCTTCTTCATAGGAATAGTAGAAGGATGGTGGGTTCTTAGCTGTAGAATATACGTACATCCGTGGGGACCATTTTACTATACACCCCGGGAAATCCATGCGCAGATCCCGAGGTCGAACAGTCACTTGATTCAGTGTTGCCGTGCACCTGATACTAGCAGGTGGTCGCTGCTCTGCCACCGCGGTTCACCCTTCTGTCACTGGTGCATGTCATGCTGATCTGGTGTACACAAGATTCTTTTTTAAATCCATCGCTTTTTCGAATCCGTGATATCCGATGAAAACACAAAAAAGCAGGGGGTAATCAAAGAAAATCGGAAAATCGGGACTGTTCTTGATACTTTCCCCACACTAAAACCAGCTACCTTCGTCTGACACCCTTAGTTATCTGAACTCCAGTTTCGTGTATTTGCTTGATATAGTGATAATCGAATTTGATAGTGAATTTGAAACTCAACTATTTTGCTACAAGAAAGTACCAATTGATTATGTATAGAAACCTCGGTGTGTCAAAAAATATATTCTCTCTCAGACTCACTTGCATCATCCATTACAAGATGCGCTGGCAGCATATTCACTTTTGTTACTCTAAATACAATCTTTTAAAGTCAAAGCAAATCCTTATTTGTAATGCTGGATTATTGATGATACCTCAGTTTTTGGACGACATCTCTAAATACTGATTGACCCAGGAGGTATCTAAAGTTGGCGACGAATGATCTATCTGCGCACTGATTGTCTGTACCTTTTTGGTACACACCCATGACGACTTCCATATGTGCAGACTGGTGACGGAGTTCTACCCGGGAGGTCCGTACATTTAATGAACGTCAACATTTCATATATCACATTTCCATGTGAATGTGATTCTGAAAAGAAATTTAACTAAAAGCCCCTAGCATCAAGCTATTTTCAGGAATATACGTATGTCGTTCAGTCGAATACAGAACTAAAATATTCGAAAAGTTCCAAGTGTTTTTCAAAGTACGTCCAAATAAAATTCTCACTTAACAAACTAGCATTCATTAACAGTTTGTACATTATGTTGTACTCCATGAAAAGGCCCATTAATATTATAATAACAATTCTATAGATACAAGCTGAGACCCTTAAACTCCAAGGCCTAACAGCTAACTCCTTAAAATCACCATTCAACTTATTAAATGTACATTTATCATCCTGTTAAAAAAAAGTAATGCAAACCAGACCTACAGCCGATCCACCAAACCATACAAAGAAAAACAAGCATGAAGGCATTATTTGTCCAGGCGGCACTCAGATTTCATTGAATTATCGCTTTTCCACACAAGGCCACCAATAGGTAGATACCCAATTGGTCTTCTGGGCCTCTGGTTATTGCTTCAAAGTGATCATGGATAAGGATTTTTTACTTATGTCCCAACCCCTTAATGCTGGCCTAGAGCGGTGGTCCCTACATAACCTTCTGGTCACTCAAGTTTGCTTATACCAGAGCCAACATATCAATTATTATAACTTTGGGGGCTTTTCTTTCCAAGGGTAAAGACTTCAACAACATATCATATCAAACTTGAGAAACACATATCATAGCCACCATTAAAGTCCTTATCCCAATGTTATCATAAAGGGGTAATCCCAATTCATGGTATAACAAGGTGACCAGTGAATGTATGGCTGCTGGGACCCCTACAGCTCATAAGAACAAGACCACTCATCCCAAAGAGAATGGCAATCTTTTTACAAATGGGTGGAGTTGTAGGTGGAGTTGTCCTACCTCTCCTTTCCATTATATGGCAATGCCAGAGACAGCTGAGTACAGCGCTTGACAGTCTATGACCACTCCCAAAGACACAGAGAACAGTATCCCCATTCTATGGATATTCTCATCATTGCCTTATTCTCCCCCTATCCTTTGGATAAGGGATAACTAAGGGAGAAGGGATAAAGTAGGGAAAAGCCCTTTAAGGTACTTGTATTACTTTTGTTCTGGCTGTGATTTAGTTTAGTGTCTGCTTGACTTTACTCTTAAAAAAAGTAAATAATAATCACTACTTAGGTACATCTTATTCTTCAGCTCTTTACAGATTATAGGGTACATTATATAAACCAAATAAGACTTTAAAGAGAAAAAATATGGTCAGATGAAACATTACCAACAAGCCTTACCATCTGTGTATTGACTTTCCTAACAGAGGAAAGAATAGATGGGTACATTGGACCAAAGTAATAAGACACATTTAATTTCATAGTCATCAAAAAATCATAACAAAGACAAGACATATATCAGTTAAAAACACTTTAAAAAGTACACCATTTAGGTGTGCCCAACTCCCATGGGTCATCATATGACCCAACACTCCCTAGCTCAATCTGCCCACAATTACAAATAACCTTCGATACCAAGAAAGAATATATAATAAAGGCAGAATAAACCATTTCAAAGTAAAAAATGTAAACTGCCCTACTAATACAATACCCAACTAGATTATCCTCAAAGAGCCAGGTGGACAAGATGGAGGAAATGGACAGAAAGCCGGGTAGGCGGAGAAACCCCACGCGTATCGTCACCTCGGGGTGACTTCCTCAGGGGTAAGTGACTCAAGTATACACAGTCCTGTCTATATAAAGGAACCCCTCCCCCCCCCAATCATGCCAGAGATAAAGCTACATAAATGAGGTAAAGTATGTAAAGTGCAAGTGCAACGTGCAATATAGAAATATATAGAAATAAAGTCCCAGACAAGTAACAGTATAACTAAGCAAAAAGAAAAGGACAGAGAGGAAAAATTACTAATGACAGTACAAGAATCAATATGATATTTGGACAATTTCTTAGGATCCGAAGAATATGTTCCATGGATGAACAATTTGAACAACGAGCATCTGATCTCCAACAACGTTTTCTAGATTGGGGGTACAATAGCATTCATGTAGCATCTGTAATATTCGCCATAGATTTGTACATATTCTAACTTTCCCTCCTTTATATCATTCATCGAGCATGCATGCTTTAATTTACTCTCTTGACCAATTACACTGTTTACATGCTCATCGAGTATGATGATACTGTCTTACAATAATATCTTACAGAAAGCAAAGCCAATTCAGGAATGAACCTTTATTATCATTATTATTAGGTGATGCATGGCAATATGAAGTCTCTTTAAGGAGGCTTACCTATATTACATTATAATATAATCATTATACATCTTTATTTATATGGTGTCATCACAAGGGCATAGAGGATATATTAAAACCAAATACCTTTTCATTATCTTCTAATTTTTCTCAATGGAAGTTTCCACACAATTTTAGCTGAATAGTCCAACAGTAGTCAGAACCACCCACGGTAGTTTACTTTTGCAGTTATACCAAAACATGGAAGATCAAGATAAGAATAGCTCCATCTATAACATAGAAGACGGCGGTAAAGACAAATATATAAGTCTGATTGTTTGGCTCTTCACAGTTTACCTTTAAATATTGTAAAATACTTGAAATACTTTACCTGGAAAATGTACAAAATATAACAGGTTATAGTTATTGGTCTGTTTAGATTAAAAAAAATGAATTTATAATAAAAAGGTTACCTTTTCGTACTAGCAAGTCTGAGTAGTAAATTATTACAATTCAGTATTATTGAAAATTATCATAGTAACTAAAAGTGGGGAGGTTTAGGAACAGACTGACACTGGGATCATCCAGTAGATTTCCTTTCTTTTTTTTATTTACAAAAGGACTCAAAATTGGTTAAAACTATAACTTTTCTGCTTCATTTCCAACCACGTTGGCCTACTTTAAAGGGAATATGTCCTTCGCAAAGACCTATTGCTCAGTTCAGTTTTATATATTAAAAACACTTATATATTTATTAGAAACTTTTTAATATTCCATATTTTGAGCTACAATTAAATGTTAAGATTGCAGTATAAAATCAAGTAGATTCCTGTGTATAAGTTTTAGTGTGACTCCACCTTAAACTGTAAACATTAAGTAATATAAGTGACTACAGATTACCAAATCTATTCCGTTATTAAGTACAAATCTGGGTATTTTCAGGCAACTAATTGAATCTGAATATGTTATGATCGCTGAAGGAATCTTGTATAGACAATATTAATGGACGCATAATGGATGGGTTAAAATTGCCATTGGTTTCAACTTTTGATAGTTTCCATTATTGTCCATTGGGTCTTACGTTATTATGGTTTTAGTGAAAACTGAGAATTAAAACATTAAAAGGGGTTTGCCCATGAAAGAAAGTTCTCAAATTCGAAACCACTAGTGATGTTTACACAATTAAGATCCTTTTTAACCCCCTTAATTTACAAATTTACTCAGTTTTATTGCTGTTTTAGCTCCCATCACTCAGTCATGGTCAGTGTAATATTCTCAAGTGTGGGCGGGGACTCGCTAAGCAGACACTTCATGATCCTTCTGTGCTGTGAGATGCTGTGTGCTGATAAGGTGCTCAGATTATCAGGGTGCAGGTTTATGAGATATATCAAAGATGAGAGATGATGAGATCCATGAGATGCATATAACACACAATGACACTGATAAAGGGATTCAGGTATGGGTTCTTTCTAATCAGTTCTTAGAGGTTCCCTTAGTCCTATCCAGCCCCTTAGTCTGTGCTACTTATCCTAAGCAGCAACTCCAGTCCTTAATACATCACAGGAGTAACAGACAACCTTCGCAGATACTTAAATATAAAAAGACTTTATTAATAACATACATGTGAAATAGTAACTACATAAAATACAATACAAAATACATAGAGAATACAACTACACACAGATCATTTCCTGCCCCCTCCTGGACCCCCAGTAAAGTGTATGTATATACAATATATTCTATTACTATAGCAGCTCCTGGATATATTGTGAAGCAGGAGTCACATCTAGTACCTGACCATATACATGTACATATAGAGACTCATGCACAATAGCATCTATATATCTACTCCTCCAATACTTATGAAGGTCACAGATCCACGTGTGAATGAGATATGGCTGCAGGTTGTAAATGTAGTTACACTTATATATATACACTCACTGCAGACAGTTATATATATATGGTAAAACACAGAACACATGGAATATCTATAATTATTATATTATTATAGGTACATGTATAAATTCTACTATTCTATAATAGGTACGATCTTATAATTACTCTTATAAAGTTATATACATACACAGAAAGCGCACACAATGTAACCTGGTTCCTTGAATTAAGTGCTTGTCCAGGACGGTCAGGAAACAAAGAGAGCAAGAGTTCTGGTTTCACCAGCCTAAATATCCCCGTGGACAGCTTTTGCCCACCCCCATAACTCTACACTTGGCAAAGCTCTAGATACCAAATCTTGAATGATTCACTAAAGTGACTTTAGAAAATGCATGGTATTGGTCCTACGCTATTATGGGTACAGTATTTATTTACTGGAATTGTAGGGTTATTTCAAGAAAAATGCAGCTCTGGTGCCCCAACTAGTGTACCCCAACACAGAAATTGACCACAAAACTATACTATACTGTATACTCCATAAAAAGAAGAATGATTGCAAAGATGTCAAATGTATATACATAATTATTTATATGCACATATAAAATTATGGAAAAATTAGATCATATTAAAATTCTAAGGGAAGCCAAAAAGAAAGACTCCACTGGCCAAAAGAGCACAAACGTGGATACTAAGCAGTAGTATATCATTGCATTGTCAAGATAAGTTCTGATTCCTTTTGCACCACATTCAACAACATGGTCACGGTTAAGCAAAAGCATTATTTTTGTACACTCCATATCTGGTGGCACTCACTTAGACTGGTGGAAAAGAACTTGGTACACGCTGGGTATTCTGATCTAAACTTTATTGTTGACCAAGTTGATCTCTTCATGGTATCTACTTAACTTGTGACAAAAGAATGTTTTCAGCAGCTCAATGTAATCTCTCATTTAGCCGTATATTGATCCAGAAATTCATTATCCTTGCTTCCCCATCCTACACAGTAACAAGGTAGACTGGGTTGTGATTACCTTCAGTAGTGAAATATAATATACAGTAGGTGGTAAGGGTGGTAGCCCGGAACCGAAGCCTTCTAGGGGCCCTTGGTCAACCAAACCACTAACCAATTTTATACTGAGAAAGACCTCCACCCATGAAATCCTGAAACCACATATTAAAAGCAGGCCACATCCTCCCTTCTCCAAGATTCTAATTCTGGTATGTAGGAAGTGATTCCAGACTTGTAGGTGCTATAACATGCATACTGCTTATGGCCCATAGCAGTCGTAATCCACCCCTGATTACCTTCATCTAATTTGAGCACCAAGTAGAAACTTATGGCACAATGAATTGCTGTGGTTCTGATGACCAAAACACTAGTGGATTGCTGTGTAATAAAGTAGCCATTTAATTTATACAATTTAATAAAAAATAACTATAACACACAAAAATCTTTTGGATTTTTTTTTATTCAAAAGGCATATTTAATTCTTGTTGAGGTTTTGCTAATTCTTGTAGGGTACAGGTCATCCATGATTTCATTCTGTATACAGTGGGGCACATTTACTTACCCTGTCCAGTCGCGATCCAGCGGCGGGTTCTCCGACGCTGATTCGGGTTCTGCCGGGATTCACTAAGGTCCATGCGCCGATATTCACCATGTTTCGCTGCTGCGCCGAGGTCCGCCGAAGTTCACCTGCTTTTTTCTGGTGTATGTGAGTGCTTGATCTTGAGACACAAATGGCTTTTTAAATTCCGCGGTTTTTCCGAATCCTTCGGGTTGTCCGTTTGCCACGCCCTCCGATTTCTGTCGCGCAAAAGTCGCGCGATTGCGCCATAAATCGATCGCGTGCGCCACAATCCCGTGAAATACAGCGCAAAACGGAAATATTCGGGAAAAACCCGACGGATTCGTGGCTGCGGACCCTTAGTAAATGTGCCCCAGTATGTCTTCATTTAATCCAATGTTTTAGTTGCATATTATGAGAATATGAATAGATTGTTCTTTTATTCTTCCCAGGCTATATTGTATGGAATATGTATTATTGCCCAAGTTTCTTGGATATAATAAATGGTTAAAATGCACATACACTCATTCTGATTTCTTATCTTTAATCTCTATTGTAATTGTATTCTTCAGAAACATTTTATAGTTTTGATCCTGGTGCAAGGTTTTGGGGCTGTCTCACATAATTCGTAGTTTTGTAGTTCCTCGGAGAGGCCCATTAATCAGCACTTTCCAAAACTGCTTTGTGCTATTTCAAAAGTTGGTATGTGCAGGAGTTGAAAGCCAGGATTACATTTCCAGTTTTATCTGACAGCTAAATGATGTTAGTGCGAAATAAATAGCACTTCACACTTCTTTTTTATTATCTTTATTGCTCCAAATAGACAGCTATGTGAATGTGTGGATATGAGCAGAACTCCCACACTTGAGCGGTTCTTCTTTTCCTCCTTTGTACGATTGAAGAGTGTCATTAAATGTAAAAAAGGGGGATATTTTTAAGTCCCAGAACAAAAAACCTCAATAGCTGCTTATTACGGGGCCTATATGTTTCATTATATTTGTCTATGCCATATAGAACACTATATTACCAGTAAAGGCACAATAAAGGTTAGATCTGTCTCCGAGCACCACTTTAAACTATAAACTGCAGGTAAAGAACTTACAACATAACTAATCCCGAGCAAACACCAGTATTATAGACTAGACTTACCATCACTGTTATTCTGGTCTTCTCTAGGGACCCTCTGCAGATTTTTCACTGCCCCATTTTTCACTGTTGCAGGTAGTTACAGTTTGCAATAGAAACCTTTTAACTAAAGGGCACCTTTTTTGGCTAAAAAATTCTGTCCTTTATATCCCCAGAAAAACACATTTGTAAGTTTGCATGGTAAACATCCAGAACTAGCAGCGAGTCACTGTGGTGGTGTTGGAGTAATGCACCTATTTTTACTAGGAGTCCTGTCCTGATTTAGGTTGGAGGCACACAACCTTACTTGGTTGAGTGCTGCTGGCTAAACTCTGCTTTATATCATTTAAAAATCCTGAGTGAGCAAGGCCTACACTCCTATTGCTCCATATGACTGTTTGTACTCTGTAATGTAGTATTATATTTGTACATGTCCCCTATGATTTGGAAAGCGGCCTTTCTATAGTCTTTATTACCAGAATGATGCTATTTATGTGGTTGTAAAGGTGGCATCATCATATGGCAGTATTATTTGTCTTATTGTTAGGTGGTATTGTGGCACCATTGGGCTAAATTTCTGTGTTGGCACCTCGCAATAGAAACGTTGGCTTTGGTTTGCAGTTTGGGCACTCGGTCTCTCAAAGGTTCGCCATCACTGTTATAGGCAAAAAACCTACACTTTTTGATGCTGCTGCAGCCTAATCATGGTCTTATGTCATCTTATGCAGTATAAGGATCATGTATAACCAGATGTTATGTCAAATAAGAAAAAGTTTGTTTGTCGAATCTTGAAAAATGCCAGAGTTTTGCTTATCTCTACTGTATGTGAACATAAAGTTGTAGACTACACATTTAAGAAAAGTATTTATAAACACTGACCACTATGCAGCACATTATAAAACATTATACTCCATAAAAAATAGATACAATGACAAAGCAATTTATTATTTTATATGTGCTTTATGTTTGGTGTATAATCTTTAATTTCAAATCTCAGTCTAATAAAAAAAAGTTTATGGGATGACCTGACAGTGCAGGTAGTTGTTGCCATACATCAACATCCGTGAAACATCTATACATTATCTAGAGTTTATGAAGATGCAACAATTGTACTAAACAGGTAAAAGGACAATTTTGTAACTAGAAGTTTTGTAGGGAAGATTTCTAAATATAAAACCCTGTGGAATCTGGTAGCTTTAAAATTGTGGTAGACGGACCTCCACATATTCTGGACATGCCCCCAGATAAAGCCATATTGGGAAAAAATCTCACACACCATTAATAATATCACGACCCTGAATATTAAACTCACGCCAGAGTCCGTGCTGTTATGGACTCACAGGAAGAATCAACTCCCTACAATTATTATACAGGCAGCTAAAACACTAATACCATTACAATGGCTAAGTAATTCCCCCCCAACAATAGAACAATGGTGAGACATATATATGGCCTAGAATAGATAGCTGGACTGAAAGGAAACACGAATCCTTTCTCAAGACTTGGAAAAACTGGATCAAATAAGACCCTTGGCCAATACCATTACATTCTAGAAACTTATAAAATACTGACTCTTCCTTAAAATGCGGACTACCCCGGATCATTCCCGGTCAACCCGAATTATCTGTACAACTGTTTCACAACTGTTCCATAACTGTTCTACATAAGTTGTTGTTCTATGTACCTTACCAACCCATAGGGTACGAACCCTAAAACTTACCCCACCCACTACCTCCGCTCCATTACCTACCTCCCTACCTACCCCACACCCTCTTCGACTCGTGAAGAGAGAGGAAACCCACCACTACCCCTTCTATGAAGTTATATGCAGATATATGTTTAGAACTGTTTAATTGGACATTATATGATTTTTCTTGTAAAGAAGACAATACTGTTACCAACAAAATGTACACTATTTTACTTTTACTTCTAAAATAAAGCTCTTTTGAAAACTACTAATTTTTTATTGGGCAACAGGGTGCCCTGGAGCTAGAGAGGGTACAATGAGGTGCCACAAAAATTATAAGGGGTCTGGAGGGTCTCATTTATGAGGAAAGATTAAAACAACTAGATTTATTTAGTCCCGAAAAGGGAACATAATTCATTTATATCAATGTTCCGTACAAAGAATAAGGTAGAAAATTGTTCTAGGCTAAATCAAATCAAAAGACGAGGGGGCACTGTCTGCATCTGGAGAAAAAAAAGGTTTAATCATCAGAGGTAACAGGGCTTTTTTACTATGAGAACTGTCAATCTTTGGAATACCCTGCCTCAGGCGCTGGTCACAGCAGGGACAGCAGAGAGCTTCAAGAAGGGTCTAGATGCCTTTTTATATCTAAATAACATTGATTGTTATGTTATATAGAATTGTTTTCCTTCAATCCCTTCCTCATCCATTCGCTTCCCTTCCTTGATTGAACTTGATGCACATATGTCTTTTTTCAACCGTATAAACTATGTAACCATAGTGCACAAAAGAACCAACTCAATTCAGTTTTAAAGCTTTTGTAACTCTTTCTAAAGCACACATGATACAAGGATGTGTGTCAGGTGCTAACAGGACCTTAGGAGCACCCTTATAACACTGTGGTTTGATATTGAAGTGGCTATAAATAGGTTCTTTAAGCCGGTGTCTATAAATGCCTAGCACCTTGTTTATATTTTGCCATATTTCATTTCAACATTGGCATGACATCAATTACTAGTAAAGACCTTTGTAAGCACCTCCTGGAAATCATTGCAGTTCTTCCAAAGTCTTCCAAAAATGACCTCATGCAGAACATTTCTTATGTGCTTCAGCCTTTTAACTTGTCCACAATCTTATAGAAAGTTGTAGAAAGTTGCTGATTTTTCCACCCTTATCTCTTGTTTGCACATATGAATACAGATCCAATCAGATAATCAAAAATGCTTACAGTAGCCCGTGCCCAAGAGATGAGTGTGCCATGATGTGTTTAATCAGGGGATTCCATTAGATACGGCAAGGCTGGAAAACCCGATGATATGTGGAAAGAAACAGAAGTAACAAGAAGCTGATAACATAAAAACGATAATAGAAAAAAAAAGAGAAAACAGCTCTTTCCTGTTGGGGGTTATAATTTTTGAGTGGCTAGAAGAATTATGCTATAAGATCAATTAGGGTCTTTCACAGAATTTCACCAAATTGAAATTATTTACAAGAGACCCCATAGTTTTATTAGGGCTTTGTCATGGGTACAGCCGTGACCCTCTCCGCGGTGCCGGCCTTACTCCTGAGGACTTACCTCTCCAGGTTCCTGCTCCCGTCCCGTCTAGGCCCCGCCTGCGGCCCTGCTCCTTATGGTGTACGCACGGCAGTACTTCAAGATTTAAAGAGCCAGTGCATAGGTGATTGGCGCTGGCCACTTCCGAGTTTGCATTTAATCCGGCGGCTCACATCATTCCCCGCCGGATCTTCAAGCCATTCCTCTAAAGAGAAAGGCGTTCTGTGTATCCAAGCGTTCCTGTGTGTATTCAAGCGTTCCTGTGTGTATCCAATGTTCCTGTGTGTCTCCAGTGTTCCTGTGTATCTCCAGCGTTCCTGTGTGCTTCCAGTGTTCCTGTGTACCATTCCGTTCCTGTGTTCCTGATCCATGTGTGAGTCCGTTTCTGCGTTCCTGTTCCGTGTGCCAGCTCCTGTGTTCCTAACGTGAATCCTAGTGTCCCTTCCTGTGCTGTTCTCCCGCTGTCACCCTGGGTATGGACTGTCTCCTGTTGTATTGCTACCTTGGCTGCCACCACTGGCTAGTCGCATCAGTGGAACGACCTGGTAATACCCCACCGCAGTAAGACCATCCCCCTTTGCGGGGTGCTCTGGTGAATACTAGGTGCCACTTAGACACTGGTCCCAGGTGTCAGCTAGCACCATTTCCCGTGGTGGTCCACAGGGTCCACAGACTCTAAATCCTGGCAGGCTTTATATCAATTTCAGTGCTAAAGAATTTTATTAACAAATATTACCAGGTACAAGAGTTAAATATTGTGGCCACAGTATTCATGAGAATGGTCGCCAAATGCTCTACATGCTTTTAGGT
Source organism: Engystomops pustulosus (assembly GCA_019512145.1). Taxonomy (NCBI): domain Eukaryota; kingdom Metazoa; phylum Chordata; class Amphibia; order Anura; family Leptodactylidae; genus Engystomops; species Engystomops pustulosus. Next base: position 47,765,742 of record CM033641.1, on the reverse strand, counting down.
CTAGTGTTTTCCTTTCTTTTCTATGAGAGACATTTCCTACAGTTCCATAAAAGTGAAAGGAGCATTGGTAGAGAATGTCCAGTAGCCCTTTGTTTATTCGGAGCATTTAGGGGCACTTGCAGGTCCCCATTCTCATGATCACCGGGGGTACCAATGACTAGACACTTTCCGCTATTTTGTGGAAACAGATTAGTGTACTTTGTGTGAAAACCCTTTAATGAGAAACTACTGGAGCTCATATTATTTTATGATTCATTACCTACAAAAAAAAAGCATACCCCTCCACTACAAAAATATACATAAAAGCATAGACAAATAAGGCAATAAATATAATACAAATGCACAGAAGACAATCATTCTATGGAAGAGTTCATTAATCAAAGTTTTATTAAACAAATTTAAAAATGTCTCCCTTATAAAAAACAGATCAATATATATTTACTAGCTGTAGCTCCCGGAGTTGCCAGAGATAGCAAGTAACTGCTACAACAAAATAGAATGGGTAAGGAAAAAATATTTTATATGTATCTATAGACTGTCTCAGACTGTCTCTTTCAGTGACTGTCGCTGGCAGTCTCTTTTAATGATTGTCTGTTGCCAGCAGTCTCATTTCAGTGGCTGTCTGTCGCCAGCACTCTCTTTCAGTGACTGTCTGTTGCTGGTAGTCTCTTTCATTGATTGTCTGTCACTGGCAGTCTCATTTCAATGACTGTCTGTCACCGGCAGTCTCATTTCAGTGATTTCTATTGTCAGCAGTATCATTTCAGTGGCTGTCTGTCGCCAGCACTCTCTTTCAGTGACTGTCTGTTGCTGGCTGTCTCTTTCAGTGACTGTCTGTCGCTGGCAGTCTCTTTCAGTGACTGTCTGTCGCCGGCAATCAGTAGTGTCTAGAGCAGAACTGCTCTAGTTACCCAATAATCAGTGCTAGTTTCCTTTTTGCACAGCTGTTTATTAAATTACAACTGATCTCTCATTGGTTTCCTTAGACAACTTTAACAGTTTTACCTCAAACAAGGTCCCCCTATCTCTGTATCCCTATTTATCTTACCGCACACATAAGCTGTCTGCTACTCATTGCCTATAGTAACCAATCACAGCTCAGAGCTTATATTAATGACCTGTGGCAGAACAGCAACCAATCACAGCTCAGCTTCCAACTGCCACAGCAGCAGCAGACAATTGCCCCTGTATATGGTAGGTAATAAGTGGGTTTTGGAAAGTGCGGGGTAAAAATTTTGCCTCAAAACCTGGTCTAAGACTAAGGGTCACAGGCAACAACTGTGCAAAATTGGGTGATTGTAAATGCGATGTCTTTGGCAGACATACATACATACACATACATCCAGCTTTATCTATTAGATTATACTTTACCTATCATAGTTCCCAACATCTGAATGTAATGGGGCAGTGTAATTGCAAAAGCTAAATTATTATTACTCTTCAACATATGGAAGGAGCTGGATAGCATGTGTGGGTTAACCTCAGGCAATTATAGCATATATTCCATTACATTGGGGAGAACCTTTTTTAATCAATTAAACAACTCTGTTCATAGACATAGCCGTCTGGAAGTTCTCATCCATATAACAAACCAAATACTGATCATAACTTAAAGTAATTCCTGCTTATGTCAAAATTATTACTCATTACTAGGATTTCAGCAAATGCAGCACATGATGTCTGCAAGATGGCCAACCATAAAACAGGGAATAAAAGTAGTGATGAAAATATTGGAGATGGAATTTTTTTCCTAGTCTTATACATTTTATTCCATATGAATAGTGCATTCAGTTTACATTTTTACATTTGAAAACCATACAATAACACTGAAGTAGTGACAAATTATAAGTATTACATGTAACTGAATTCAACACAAAATTATCTTTTACTAGTGTAGTACAACCTTTTTTTTCAAACCATTCAAGCTCACGATATTCCAACTTTCTTCAGGATTGTGAGCTGAGCATCTTCCAAAAATACTCATGAAGGCTTGTGGGGAGGTTCTACTTTGTAATCTCCCTGACTGGTATATGAATAATGTGAAGAGACTTTGTAGTCACAGAGAGAGAAAGTGATGTGATTGATAAATACAAAGATAAAACACAGTACAATGGTAGCGCTGCTACTACCCTGTTTCCTCAAAAATAAGACAGTGGGGCAGATTTATCAAGCTGTCTGAAAGTCAGAATATTTCTAGTTGCCCATGGCAACCAATCACAGCTCCCGTTTAAAATATTCATGAGCACTGGTAAAATGAAAGCTGAGCTGTGATTGGTTGCAATGGGCAACTAGAAATATTCTGACTTTCAGACAACTTGATAAATCTGCCCCAGTGTCTTATATTGATTTTTGCTTCTAAAGAGGCACTAGGTCTTATTTTCAAGGGATGTGTTATTTTTCTATGAACACGAATTTACATTTATCGTTGAACAAAAAATCAACTTCTCTAACATCATTATGACTCTCCAAACTCTGAATTTTCATGCAGTATTCTTGTGACTCGATTTTTATTGGTATCATTGGCCCCAATCTCTAATGTTTAGTAAAGAACTTTCCATAAATGACTCCTTCTTATCCTGGTAGCTGCTGTATCACGTTTGCAGCACAACAACCAGTGATTTACTGAATTCTTCTCCATATCACAACCTTCTGCAGCATCTAAAAGATTTCCATATACTAATGTATGGCGGGGGGTGAGCTGCTGCTATGGCGGCCGCTAGGTCTTATTTTCAGGGGAGGCCTTATATTTCTAAGCCGGAACAAAATTGTACTAGGTCTTACTTTCAGGGGATGTCTTATTTTAGGGGAAACAGGGTATGGCCACTTTACCCAGATTACAATTGTTTTCTTATGGAGAATGCTAGAGTGCACCCATGCACAAATGCATGCACAAGCGGCAACCCACCATAGCGATATTGCAAAATACCCCTCTGATTAACCGAAACTAAAGAGAGGATTTCTTCTGCCCTTGAAGTGCCCAACCACTTTAATAAAAGTTTTTTCTGTCCCTTCATGAATAATCATAAAACAATTTGATCCTTTGTGTTATGTCCGAAATACCCTAAGTAGAAGACTTTTTAAAGTAACTAAATTTCCATGTTAAAACCCCAATAACATGGTTTTGCCATGAGAAAACTTTGTGGCTGGACCATTTTATATCATGCACATTTTAATACCACTATTTGAGTAGATATAATAAACAATTCCCTTGGAAGATGTTATTTGTTGTTGTCATCCAATGATATGCCTCAATGCACTTAATTGTGAACTGGAGTGTGATTGGAGGAGGAGACCACCTGACCGGGGATTAACTAAACCCTTGGTCAGGGGAGGAGTTGGCTCTCTTGGAATCCAGCTTGTGACTGAGAAGCACCACCTCAGAGCACATGCTCTGTCCACAGGCCTCCTAGGCCTCAGCAACTACACACAGAGTGACACAAGATCAATAGGACCAAGCTGCAACTTCCAGCATTGGACACAGCTCCATCCCAGCCTGCCCCTGCATCCAGGCTGGTGACCCAACTCCTGAGGTTCCCTCTCCAAGATCACTCCAGTACTGCACTTGTACAGAATCGTTTGGCGTGTTGTTACCGTTGGTTCGAATAAAGAACTGTAAGTTACCTTTATGCACAACATTGCCTCTGTCTGGTCCCTGCTACGGCTGTATCACCATCAAGGGTGCCCCATCCATCTACCAGGGACACATACTACAGACTCTAAGGGCTGCCCCAGGGAGATCCAGTACATTAGCCTCTCCCTCTATTTAATTTCTTGCCAACACCACCTGCTGGAGACCTGCCAGGCTGTAGGACAGCCCTCCGGTCCCCATACCAAGCACCGTGACACTAGCGTGCCTAGGCCGCAACCGCCAGCCACTCCGGTATTCTGGGCCCCGGCTGCCTCCAGGCCCCAAGAGAAGGCTAGGCCCCGGTGGGGGATGTTGCAGATGGTTATGGAGTCATCGTAAACAACGTTAAATGACTGCAACTGTGAAGAGACCATTTTCTTTTCCGGGATATACTCCATATGTGTCGGACTTGAAAGTGGTGAGATTGCCATCCTTAAGTGCTATCAGCCATAATGGTCAATTGCTGCTTCCAAAATTAAGTCTTTGACCCCCTACCCTCTTACACTTTATTATTATTTTCATAAGACCCCTATGAGCATTATGAGGTCCAGCTAAAATTTAATTTGGTCAACTTTGTTCAGAATGGACATTGGATTTCTTGAATGAGTTAATTGCTTACGAGAACATCTAAACTGGGCAAGTGGATAAGTTCAAGAGGGTCCTGAGCATGTTTATTGGTAGGAAAATTTGTGGGAGCTAGATGCTTCCAATGGGATGTTGATCCAAAGATTTGGTCTGACTGCCGTATTAGGAGTTGGAAAAAGGTTATTTTCTATTATTTTGCTTTCCCTTGTATCAACACTGTAGGATTGTTGCAACTTTATTTAACCTTAATCTGCTATGATATAATGAAATTATTCTAGAATGATAGAAGGAACTTGAAATCCCTGAAAACTGACAAAGCAGCAAAGCAGATCATGATTGTTTATAGCGTTCTGAGTTTCTAAGAAACAGAATAACTTGTGAAGTATGAAGTAAACTGGAAATAATTACAACAGAGGAAACCTGAATACAATCTAGTAATGGTAATGGGGCTGAATGGATTGTTCATGTCTAAGGATACCAGTTAGTAACAGAGCTGCAGTCATTGCTGTTAAATCATCCTATTAGTGTATGTTATTAGAAAATGTATAAGCTCAGACATCATACAAAGCCTAAAGCCCAGAGGTCAACGACCAAAGCAAATTGCCATGAAGCAAACGCTCCAGTTGATAAACAGAATATCATTGAACCTAGTACATGAACTACCTTCTGGCACATACTGTACGTAGATCTCCATCATATGTTTAATATTCACTTTCACATTGCTGTTTTCCCTCCATCTGTCATAGCAAACAATTTGTAAATTCTATGCTTGTTTTGTCATATTTAAACACAGTCTATGACATTCTTTAATTTCCCAGGTCAAGGTTGTATTCCGGAAAATATTAGCCAAGAGCCATGACGTGATAGATCAAGCTGCGGTGACTCACAGGGTAATCCGAGATCAAATCCTTGTAACTTTTTCAATAATGCAGGACTATTAATCAGAGTCCAAAAGAACACAAATTGGGCTTTTACAAAATATGTGAATTTACGAGTGAAATACTGAATGTATAAATACTATGATAAAGAGAGCACCTGGGAATTCCAAGCAACAGCGGGTAACCAGAGAAAAACTAATGAAGAGACGTTCAAGAAAATAGATTAAGGAAACAAGATCTTCCTGTGAAAGTCTGTCACATAGCAAATGCTGAAGGATGGGTATTAACCAGACCACATTTTAATTTTTTATGTTTCTTAATGAAAGCTGGAATAGACAATTACAGTGGGTGGGTTTTCCCGCTAGTCAAATTTGTCATAAGATACATATTAAAGCAAAGTTATTCCAGAAATCTGTACAATAAGATGGTTAAAGTGGATTAGCCACATTACCTCATACTGTAGGAGTACATGGGATACAAAAGTCCTTGACTCACTGTCATGTTGACAAGCTGTGTACTTATTGGGCTATTATTTGTTCAAAATCAATGTTTTCAAATAAAAGCAATTCACAAAACACAATATTGGAGATATTCTCAACGGAATGCAATGGAATTCTGCCACAATATGGGCCCCAAAACTGTCTAATATTTTTAGAGCAAATGAACTTTAGACACTTTTTAGACATATTTTGACTTGTAATAAAAGAGCTGTGGCCTCACAGGGAAGTGGGTGTAACTGTAAAAGATTTATTATAGGTATCAGACACTGTGATAAATGGGGTGCAATATACTGCTAATTAGGTTTGCTCTATCTAACTTTTAATTTTATATATCGTATATACTTGAGTATAAGCTGAGTTTTTCGGCCTAAAGAATGTGCTGAAAAACCCTAACTCGGCTTATAGTTGAGTCTATAAAAAAAATCTACTCACCTTCCAACGACTCCCGGGAGGTCCTCGTCTGCCATCGATGATCTGGCTCCGACTCCCTCTCTCTGTGTGGTGCCATTGCTCTAGTCGTGACATCACAGCTAGAACGACAGCACCGCATGACAGGGAGCCGTAACATCGATGGACAGAAGAAGACCTCCCGGGGGGCGTTGGTAGGTGAGAAGGCTTTTTTTCTCTTATAGGCTTGGTGCGGGCTATATACTGGGGGCTGCAGGCTGTATATTAGGGAAAGGGAGCTGCTGGTTGTATACTAGAGACAGGGAGCTGCTGCTGTATACAGGCAGGGGCTCCAGGCTTTATACTGGGAGGGGGGGCAGGGACTGTATACTGGGGGCAGGGGCTGTAGGCTGTATACTGGGGGGCAAGGGCTGCAGGCTTTATGCTGGGGGCAGGGGCTGTATACTGGGGGGAAGGGGCTGCAGGATGTATACTGAGGGTAGGGTCTGCAGGATGTATACTGGGGTATAGGGGCTGTATACTGAGGGACAGGGGCTGCAGGTTGTATACTGGGGTGCAGGTTTTTTGAGTTAAAATTAGGTACCTTGGCTTATACTCGGGTTGGCTTTTATGGTATATACAGTATATACACATTGTAAGCTCTTGCGAGTAGCAAGTAGGGCCCTCATTCATATTGTACCCCCTGACTGTTTGTCATATATACTTAGTCTAAGTAAGTGGAAAATAAAGCACTTTGTTCTTAAAGGATATATTCTAAAGTTTATTTAAATGATCCTTCTAGCAGGAAAGAAAAAAAAATGCATGAAGCACTCTACTTCACTGGTGTGTGATATCTCAATGTACTTTACAGCCCCTTGTCCTTGTTAACTGCTGTAGTATCCAAACAGAAGCCTGCCCAATGCTCTATATGGTCAAAGCTTCTGACAGACTTTAAGAAGGGGGAGATTTATCACAAGTGTGAGATAAGTGTGAGTGTGAGAGCAAAACTGTTCTATTTGTGCATAGCAACAAATCACAGCTCAGTTTTGATTTTCCCAAAGCCGTTTATAAAATAAAAGCTGAGTTCTCATTGGTTTCCGTGAGCAAGTAGAACATTTTTGTTCTCAGATTCTTCTGAAAAATCTCCCCATTGAGTCTAAAGTAAGTAAGTGGAGAATAAATAAAGCACTCTGTTCTGATAGGATATACAGGCAGTCCCTAGGTTACGTGCAATATAGGTTCTGTAGGTTTGTTATTTAGTTGAATTTGTATGTAAGTCGGAGCTGTATATTTTATCATTGTAACCCCAGCCAAAATTTTTTTGGTCTCAATGACAATTGGATTTTAAAAATGTTGGATTGTCATAAGAACCAGGATTAACAATAAAGCTTAATTGCAGACGCCTTTGATAACTGTTATAACTGTTTATTGTAGCCTAATGATAAAGTACAGTATTTTAACAATATTCAGAGGTCGGTTTGTAACGATGGGTCGTCTGTAAGTCGGGTGTTCTTAAGTAGGGGACCGCCTGTATTCTAAAGTTTCTGCCATTGACTCTTATTATTGATTTATGAACTTTGTTTAAACGTAAGGGACCATTGAAACATTCCTCTTTTATGATAAATCTATTAATAGAGTTTGGAAGGCATTTGTAATGCATATACGACAAAAACTCAACTGGTAACTGATACTTTTTTAAGGCTTCAAAAAACTAAAATAATGATTTGAAAGAATTATGAAAATGTAACCTTATAACAGTGATAAATTATGTTGAGAGTGAAAACGTTGATGATTGACTTGATGAAATCGAGAAGACAAATGAGTAAATCCTGCGTACACAGGACGGCACGGTTATCTATGGTTCATTTCTGCATTTCACTTGGCTGCCAGTGTTCTTGTTGCCAGTACTATTCTATGCCGATAAAATAAACTCTTTCCAAATCAGGACTGCAGTATATACAACATGCGTAATTTGGAAAGCAGTAAGAACAACCCAACACCCTTTTTAATCTGATCAAAAACATGCCTTTCCATCCGGTAATAAATGGGTCAGACATAGAAGAATGTGAGCAAGGTAAAATGAGCCAAAGTGGAAAAAAGTTAAAAGTTGGACCTTCTGTCGACTAATTCAGTGCAATTGGTGACCTCCTGTAATATAATACACTTTATAGCTACTATGTCTTCTATTAGATGACAGTTTAAAAACAGTTCCTTCTCGTCACCTTATAATGAACTACTGTTGTACCCTATATCTTTACAACATGGAGGTGTAAGAAGCATTTCTTAATGTATATGCAACAATTATGTAACAATAAAAAGTTTTTTGGAACTTTAAAACAAAAAAAAACTAAATAAATTGTCATCTACTAAAGTGTGTAAAAGTGAAATATGAGAACATAAAAGTGACAACCAGATGACTGGTGTTTCTGAAGCAAAATTAATAATTATAATTCTTAATTTATATTGTGCCTAAAGATTATGTAGCGTTGCACAGAGCTTGCCAATCGGTCCCTGACCCCATGGGGGGCTCAGTATTGGAGAAAAACCAAAATTAAAATGTTTTAGCTTTAGTTGTTTTCTAATTTTTAATTAATTCCTTTTCATTATTTCTTTTAAAATAAATGATTTATTTTAGGAAAAAGTTTCAATTTTGTAAAAGAAAACACACAGGAAGGTATTCATTCAAATACAACAAATTTGCATCACAGACGAATATGAACAGAAGCTAAAACTGTAATATACAATAGGAGCTCAGGATATCGCCATCCAGAATTTTTTTGCATTAAATACACAAAATGTGGTATATATTTACTTGATTCAACCATAAGATAAGAAATATAACAAATAAAATATCCTGACAAATCCTTGTAATTAAAGATTTTATCTATTTTTATGAATCCATTTTTTAATCTTTTTGGTATTTCTGGATAAAGTGACAAACCATAATCTGGTGAGAAAAATCTGGCCATATGGTAAGATGTTTTATGATGTATTGTAATAATTCGGATGTTTCCACCTGATGTAGTAGAAAAGTTCTAATTTAATAGCTTGGGGTGAAAGCAATTTTTTTCCATTTCATGTAATTTCATGGGGTGAGCATTACTTGTGTCCACAGTCCAGGTGGAAATCCAGTGCAGAAAGCCTTGGAATGAAAATTGTCTACATAGGAAATAAGATAAATGTATCTAATGATCTGCAAATTGCTTGGAAATTGCTAACAGTGAAAAGATAAACACTCAAAATTATCTACTGGTTCGCAAAAATAAAGTAGCTGCTCTGGTCACACTGGATAACTGTGTTAGTGATGTATCCATTCAGCAATATGTATAGCTAAACTACAAAATACTGCCTGTCTTTTAGATACAAGGTGTCTTCTAGGTTTTATTTCTGATGTCAAAACGTAACAAATAAAAGATATGTGTTCCATACCCTATACTTGTGATCGACACAGTTTGGAGGGAATGAACTGTCTGAGAGTCTCTTAGGGAAGAGTCTGTGGACCCTCTGGACCACTGCGGGAGGTGATGGAGCTAGCCTCTACCCAGGACTGGAGTCTAAGTGGCACATGGTCGTCGTCAGAGCCCGCTGCAAAGCGGGATGGTCTTGCTGCGGCGGGGTGCCACCAGGTCGTTCCACTGGAGCGACTAGGCCCACGGTGGCAGCCAAGGTGGTACGGCAGGAAAAGCAGGAAACAGTCCAAACCTAAGATGACAGCAGGAAACACGAAGGAACACTGGTAACGCTGGCACACAGAGAATTACTGGTAATACTGGCACGAACTGAAGATTCAGCTGGACAGGAACCCTGGAAGGCACAGCAGGACAGGAACCCTGGAAGGCACAGGAGGACACAGGAATGGTAGCAACACGGAGGAACTCTGGTAACGCAGGAACACAGAGGTACACTGGAAACACAGGGAATGCTATAGGCTTTCACTAAGAAGGAAATGATGCTGTAGATCCGGTGGGGAGTGAAGGGAGGTGCCGGATTCTGAGGTGGAGCCAGATTAACAACCTCCAATCAGGAGGATGCTGGCCCTTTAAGTCCAGGAGAGCTGGCGCGCGTGCCTAGGGCCCGGAGCAGGAGTACAACCAGGAGCGTGGAGAGGTGATCCCAGATCGGGGAGCAGGACAGCGGCAGTACAACCAGGAGCGTGGAGAGGTGATCCCAGATCGGGGAGCAGGACAGCGGCAGCAGGGACCGCGGCACATAGGAACGGTAAGGATATACTGGAACTCTTTTGTCGGTTATAGTATTTTCTCAGTCCTTGTTGAGATCATTTTTTTAAAACATTGTGATTTTATTGATGCCACTTATATAGGAATAAAAGCCGAGACCTGGATAAAGTTATAGTAAGCAGGATAACATGTGTTTGTCAATAGATAAAGTAAACTTGTTTAACATGTCATGGTCAGGAACGATGTAATCTTTGAAATTCACCTTACAGAGTTCTTAAAGAAAATGCCTAGTATCACAGCCCTGGCAAGCTGATCCATTAAAATTCTGGCTCAGTGTCTTATGCTTCCCCCTAGGCTGGGTATTTGAAGCTGACTATGATGTTGTTTGTTGCTGGTTATTGTCTACTTGGTTATCAGTAGCTTTCCTTAACCTCTTCTCACCTGACTCTTAGATCTTTGGCTTATGACTTGGATTTATGTACTCTCCCCAGGCTTCATTATGGCTTTCCTGGGTTTACAAACAGCACTTACTATATGACACTTTGAGCTTCCGTATCAACCTGGATCTTTTGGAGCTAAGACCAATGCTTCTTACACGGGGCAATAGTAAATACCATATGTTAGCCTAAAGCTCTGACAATCAGTTTCATTTTTGCTTCTATTAAATTTGTTTTGCTTGTGGGCTTTGTGCTACCAATTTACTGCAGACATTGGAAATTACCTGAAGGATGACTCATGCATGTTTTGTATTTCTATTATGGTGATATTGGTACTGAGTATATGACAAAACAAACATTAAATGTTTTTACTTTTTATGTTGGCTCTTTTAGTATGAGATAAAACTGTTCTGAACTAAAGTAAAAATACTGGGTTCTTGCAACAAAAATACAGTTTTGCTCTTGTTTTACATTTTTTTAAGACAATTCATTAAACAATTACCTTTTGCAACAAACATCTAAACTGAATGTTTTATAAAATCTTTTGTCTTCTTAACCTCAGCTCCACAATACAGATACAATAGAAGGTGAATGGGATGGTTGGGAGCATCTTAAAGTAAAAAGCTTTCTATCAGCAGTATTCAAAAATATGGGGCTGTAAGTGCACATAAAATTTACAATATGAGCAGGTTCATTGTTATAGTTGCTTCAGGATAACCAACTTTTACTTAGAGGACATCTACCAGCAGATTACTGGTGGTAGACTGTCCTAATTAGCTTGCTCGTTACCTCTGGAGGATGCGGGCAATGTTTTTTATTAGTTCGAAGGCTTCCGAATTCCAGAGAAAATAACTTAGTAAAAATATGGAAATGAGCCAGAGGTGCTCAGGCTGCCATCACCTGACATGGCTCATTAGCCAACGCTAATTATGCACGCCCCACCCCCGTCTGCCCCATCCACTCATTACAGACAGTAAGCAATGTCAGCAATTATCACCTAAGCGGAAATATTTGTTTTTAAAAACCAATGTCAACAATATCAGTCAGAGTTGCCTCCCCTCCTCAGTGTACGCTCCAATTTTTATGATACTGCTCTTATTCCTTGCTTATGCCCTATCGATGTGTATAAAGATAACACATCAAATGAAATTAATGTGATTTCCTCATATTCAGACATATCCACTTCCTTAAAGAGTAACTGTAAAGTATAAAAACTTTTGCCTATCTCTGCACTAAGACATAATTAGCAATTCTCTCATCTCATTAACTATCTGCAGCCATTTGTCAGCTAGCAGGCAGGACGCTAGCAGGACCTTATTTCTCATGATGTCTTTGTGTATATTAGTTGTCATGTGATTCCGTAGCTAGACAGAGCAGAGGAGAGAAGCCTGGGGGGAGGGGACACCAGCAGATGCACTGTCAGGATCAGTAAAAGCTCCCAGCAGCTGCAGGACCTGCCATGATGTGATAAGCATGTGACTGATCACATGCTTCAGCTCATCCAATGACATACCAGGGATGGGATGTAACAGTGCTGTTTGTGTTTGAAAGTTTTGAATATAGTAGAAATATTATATTTATATATGAAGCCCCAATGACTGGATCTCAGGGCCGTATCCAAGAAAATTGTTACATTAGATAAGAATTAGTTAGACTCTGTACTCGCTACAATTGGCCTCCCAGGTTGGTCAACTAGATTTTTATGCATCTTTGGTAATACATAGATCACCGGAGTTACTAGAAACCATAAAATATTTGTACATATATTCATTTATTACACCCTAAGTTTTAGCTTGATACAAAATCTCTGTAAGTTTCCTCAAAATATCAAATTTTGGATCTTTCTTAAGTTTGTGATACACTTCTTACACTAAAAGTTGACATTTAATTTCGGTCAAATAGGAGTTGGGTATCCACAGGTCTAATGATGATGCGGTCATTATAATCCAGTTCCCATAAGGCTTCAACTTACTTTGTAGTCATATTGGTGTGTTTAATTGACTGTGTCTTCAACATTTTAACATCTCTATGCACAGCCTCAATATATATCAGATAGATAGATTTGTCTTTTTCAAGCAGGTTTTGCATTGAAGTGAACAATAAAGTACAGTAAAGGGCCATTGGCTCTAGAACAAGCAGGACACCAAGCTGTAAAATAAATCTCTCCATCACATTTTTCTATATTGTAGACATTGTCATGGGTCCAATTCTGAACGCGTAAAGTATCTGTTAATTAGTTTTTCAGGTGCAGGACCATGACAACCTCATAGATTGTGTTCACTATTGTTTTGACCTAAAATTCTTTTTTGGATTTCATTGAGACTTAAAATATGTACTATACATTTAAGTCAATTTTTACAAGGGGTTAGATTACCCGCTGTAGCCATAATAGATTGTACTAGCTTGGTTACTATATCTGTCTACTGACTTGAAACTTGCCTCTTTGTTGGAAACTGCCAACAATAAATATATTCACATCTACTACTGTCCATACATCTGCAAAGCATTTTTATCTTTATCATATAATTGCACAAAGTAGGCATCGCTTATAACACCTCACAAGCAGAAGACTTAGCAGAAAGAAGCTTTCATCTGGTTGCTCTTCTTCTTACAGATGATAGGTGTTATAGTATGAAGATGAGGTAACAGATGGAGAGGGATGCAAGAACTTCCTTGAAGACGTAATCCATCGGGGCACACTCAGATGTGTGAAGACTGCCGAGAGAATTTGGTGTTTTAGAGTAGGTAATTCTATAAAACAATGGTATGTTTGCTTTCTTTTTAATGTTGTATTCGTGTTCTGGAACATCCTGCAACTGATATTCAAACAGAATCATCTGGCTCCATAAAATTCTTTACAAACTGTTAGGCAGATATTCCTTGGAAGAGCTCTAAGAAATTCTTAAATGTCTTTTCCTAGTGTACGGTAATGGACAGAATCTGACGAGTTTCTATGACACAGGAGCATTGTCAGTTTAAGGAGAGATTACAAATAAAAGTTAATAACAACAAAATAATAAAATTCTTGTAAAAAGAGATAAGGAATGCTACGGATAAACTGTACAGTACAGAGTGTTATTATGAGAGCAGGAGACGATTCACACATGGTTAAGGGCAATTATGGGATAAAGGGAAATTAAACATTTACTGATAAATCTTTTTATTTTTCTCATGGGTAATAATATAAATGTCACACAATAAAAGACTAGGAATCACAAAAGAAAATGAAGTACAGGTTTGGCTATCATCCCACATCTTGTCATTAGCCTTGATGTAAAGAAGACTGCCTTAGAAGGGAGCAGTGAGGCATAGTTTTCCTCATCCAAGCTTGGAACAACATACCGTATATTCCGGCGTATAAGACGACTTTTGAAGACGAAAATCTTCTGTCTTCTCTGGGGTCGTCTTATACGCCGGTAATCCGACCGCCCGCCGTGATTCCGGCGGGTGTCGTCCGGGAATGAGAGGGCTCACGGGCTTACCCATCCATAGCGGTGTCTTGCTGCATTTCTTGCTGCATTTCACAGCGATGGCTGCCGGCGCCTCAAAAGACATCGGGGCCATACTCACCCTCGTCGATGCTGCGCCGGCTCGTCTTCAGTCTTCCGCGCCGTCTTCTTTCTTCTGCTGGGCGCCGCCATTTTTTCCCAGCGCGCGCATCATACTAGCTGGCGCCTGCCGGGGAAGATCAAATGGCGGCCCCAGCAAAGAAAGAAGACGGCGCGAACACTGAAGACGAGCCGCGGACACGGGGGTGCACGCAGCACATCGGGGCCACCGGAGGGTGAGTATTAGTTTTTTGTTTTTTTTAAGTGGTCTGGGCTGGGCTGTATACTACTGGGGGCTGTGCTGTATACTACTGGGGGCTGTGCTCTATACTACTGGGGGCTGTGCTGTAATGGTAATGTTGTTGTTGTATGCCTTATGTTTATGAGCGACAGTTTTCCTGCTATATACCTGCATGTCATAAGAATTTAAATTAAAAAAAGGACCATGTTAAATTCAAATCTGTTTTTTTTTTTAAATTTTACCTGTGTTTTGTATGCGTTGGAAAAGGGGTAGTCTTATACGGCGAATATATCTTAAACTCTATATTTTAAACATTTTAAGTAGGGGGGTCATCTTATACACCAGGTCGTCTTATACGCCGGAATATTTGAATATTTTTTCCCATGAGACCTAGCAGAGCATAGCTTTTAAGGCTCCATAGGTTTAAATTACTGTTACCTGAATTCTGCAGTTCTAAGACAATAGAAAAGTCAGTCAGCAGTCAGTTTTAATTTTTCTGTAAAAATTACAGTCCAGTAGAGCCCATACTCCTTTTACAATTCAAAAAGTTATTGATGTGTGATATCCAATGATTTTTTTTTTATTTTACAGTTTTTTGTATTACTTCTTTAAATAGACAATAGAATAATACATCAAGAATAAAGAATATACAAAAAGCCAACAATTCAACATGTCCACTATAGCATTTAGGGAATAGGTGAAGTACACAATATCTGTTAAAATAGTAGAGAAGTTGTCAGATCTTAATTTGAGACAAAAACAAGGATCATTCCAAAAGTTAACTACAAGGCAAATTCACGGCCTAAAAGAGAGGTGATACAAAGACTACACAATGGTAGAAGCGAGGGGAGAGAAGGAACAGGGGGGGGTCACAACAGCATCAGGTAGGGATGAGCAAATCCTATTCAATTTTAGTTAAGCCAAGTTCTGTTTTAAATCCGGTTTTAAAAATCCCAAACAGTAACACTCGCAACCGGTGCTGACACGAGATGCGGTTGTTATTTTTTTAGATGCTGTTGGCAAAGCCACTAGTGGCATTTGAACTAATGTGGGGACATGCAACAGCTCTTACCAGCTGTGGCATGTGCGCTGCCATTTTGGCTAGGATTGTCGTTCCCTGTGACCTCATAGTGGAGTGCCTATACTCCCCCAACATGGCGCCGTGCATCCCCTATAGCTGTTAAGAGTCGTGTGCCCAATATTAATTTGTCAGTGCCATTTAAATATATAACACCTATGATCTGGGCCAGCAGTGATAAAGGGTGTTATTAGCCACGGTGTTTAGCCTGACTGAAGTTTGTGTCTGGGTTCAGGGCCCAACCCAGGCAAAGTTTGTTACAAACCCAAACTTTGCAGTTTGGACCTGCTCATCAGAAGCTCCAGAAGATCAGTCCCTAGAAGGACTAAACTATATCAATCAGTTGGTGTCCTACAGTTCCCAAACCTTGGTAAAGTGTGTGATCTGAGAATCCAAGAGGTAATGTACAGAAATGCACAGGCTACATATACAACAGAAGACACTGAAGTAAACTTAACGTTAGTAGGTAAAAAGCATTGTAAGGTCAAGACCTATGAGTCATTTGTTGTAGCATTACAATGGATTAGAATGTAAATTAAAAATAATTGATTTCACATGCTTGGTCAGTGCTTTGTCTTAGCGAAATCTGAAACCAAGAATGTGTTCATTTTCGTATTTCCAGCACCAAAAGTAAATGGTGTGTATAACTTATTTTAAATGATATAATGACATAAGCATGCATGATATGGTTCAAGTTTTACGATGGAAAGCAGTAGCTTAATGAAGAAAATTGTATTTGGTCAACAAATTCAGTAAAACTCAGTGGAAAGTATTTAAATATCTTATGAGGTCCAAAATAATCATTAAAATGTCTCAGAACATGACAAATGTCTCTAATATTACTATATATTATTGAACTAGTACACATATACAAAAATGTAACTGCAATTATCCAGGAATTCCCTTACAGCTCACCATTTAGCAAGACCATCATGCCTCATGCAAAAGTTTTGGCACAGTTTTTGACCTATAACACATGGCCCAGCACTTCTCCAAACTGGGAACATTAAATCATTCTAATTCTGAAATTTTATTTCAACGCAGATTGTTTTTTATGAGTAATTCTGTGCTCTGTAGGTTAAAGAAGCCATAAAATGTTAAAGATAAAGTGTGTACACCTAGATGTATACTCTGGAGAGTGATTGCCATCTTGCTGCCTCTGTGAGCTGTGGTTGTGTCACAGTTGGAGTGACAGATGCCTAAAACGGCTGCTAGAGTGGCATCCAGGCATTTAACTCGCCTGTGACTTCATTCAATATTAGACAACTCTTCTGGCTCTCTGCTAAACCATATACTTTTCTGTGCTTGCTGTGATATTGACCTCTGCTTGCACTTTTTGACTATTCTACTGCCTTACCATTTTGATCACCATCTTGGTTTTTGATCCCGAAAGTTTTGTCTTTTTTTTTGCAGGGCACACGGGTATATTTCTAGATCTGAAAAAGCTAATATAGCAAAGCAAAAGCATATAAAATAGCTTAAAATCTGAATAAATACACCAACATTTATTTTAAAATATTTCATGGTGTGTATAATCTGTAATTACGGTATAATAGTTTTTTATCCACTTTCTCAAGATCCTTTGCCATTAAAATATCCCCCTGCTATTATGTTACCCTAACACCACCCCACAAAATGGAACTCAAATTACTAACTACGGGATAATATCACAACTTATACTGCCACAACTTTTACTTGGAGGTCAACTTTCCCAACCCCAACTGATCAGCTGATCATCAGCCAGAAGTTTGGCTAACCTCAATGCCATTAAAAACCGCGATTGGTGCTGGCACTGATAATGGGACTCCCCCAGACGATGCGATTCATGCGAAACACGTGTCGGTGTCAGCACTCACTGCCTTTGGTCGGTAACTATCTACTCCTCTACTGTTGTGTGACATTCCTAAATTGGATGATGGGTATATGTTTGCTACTTTATATCCCCTTATGGGATATACTCAGTTATACTAGTATATTATTAGCTTATGATAGCTAAGAGTCTATTGCATGTCTGCCATTGACGCACAGTAGTTTTGATATTATAAATATACTTATGCCTGGGCAGTGTAGGCTGTTTTACCTGTTTGTTGCTCTAGTGATGCTTTTTTCATTGTCTATTTGTCATTATGTTTACACAATAAAGATGATCTACATATACTTTGGTTTGTATTACTGTTGTAAACATAAGAAAACCTTCTATGTGTTCCACTGATCATGGGTGTTAACTTTTTAAATGCCAGCTTCAGGCATGTGCACCACCAGTTTCCTGTGGATCATTGCGGGAAAATAGTGGCACACTTGTGGGTATTATCCTTTAAATATTCGCAAGTGTTACCTCCAACCCAAACAGAATTTTCCAGGGTCCATAATGTGTTCACTCATCCCTAGTGTATCAGAGAAGAATATACATGAAAAATATGGCTGTTACGGCTTGTTGTAAAAAGCACATCTAACAGACGTGCACAAACGTTTGTAATAGATTATTAGAACTTGTCTATTAGATATTAACTGATGAAATGTGGCATGGTCTAATGTAGACAGTTTAATCCACCAAAGTGTACATGAATCATAACCTTGTCCAAAAGCCACAGATGATTTATTACTTGGAGAAAGAATAATTGTACTCATCCTTTTCTATTCCACTTCCTTACTGAGCCAGGACTCTTCCCCTTAATATTTATTTTTTGTTTACTTGTGAAACCCCAGGGTCTGAATGTACTCTTCCTCTCTGTACTTCATTATAAGAAACCTCGGAATTTCTTATTACAGATGCAAAAGCTAAACAGGTTCCATTTAGTTAAAATCAATAAATACAGGGTGGGTTAGGAATACTGTGCAGTTAAGAGAGTATACAAGCACAAGTTATGACTAAAGAGTTTGTTATTTATGCTAAAGGGAATGAGAACAAAATGAAAAAAAAAACATTTCGTAGTGATCGGAGCAGAAAATTTATGGGACTTCACAATGTGCAACTTTTAAGGCTATTACATAGTTATTATTATGATTATTATTGCTATTTTACCAATTTCTATGCCCTGAAGATTAACTACAGCTCTTTGTAGAATATGTCATCTCTTACATTGGTGCCAGTCCCAATTGGGGCTCACAATCTGAAAGGAAATCTACTACCAGAATGAAGAAGTGTAAACCAAGCACACTTACATGTTGGTGTGTGCCCCCTCTGACAGGATTTCATCTTCTTTTAGCTTCTTGTTTTTACATAAAAAGAATGGAAAAATTATACAAAGCTGTTAATGGAGCCCAGAGCCCCTAAGGCTCATTAGCATACTTTGTAAATTGTTAAAACAAGGTCATAAGAAGCTAAATGAAGAGCAGATCCCTTCAGAAGGGGCCCACACCAGTATATCAGTGTGCTTGGTTTACACTTGTTCATCCTGGTGGTCGATTTCCTTCAATGTCACAAACAGTATGTTTTTTTTAAGAACCGATGAAGAACTATGCAGCATATACAGTGTTACACAGCAACAGAAAATGGAGTGGGGGTTACATTTCGTGTTGGACAGGGTTCTTGTCAGACCATAGAAAAGTTTTATAGGAGGACACCCACTTTATAGGTCTAGATCAGATCTAGATCAAGGAGCAGCATGCAGCATTAATTTCCCATTAAAATGCTATAAGCCATAATGGTAACAGAACACTGGTGGTGTCCATGATGTAAAGGAGCCATCACAACTCCTATCACAATCACAAAAATAATGGGTAAGATCAACAATATAATTGTAGGTATAAATATACATTTACCATTTACATAACAAAAACCAACATGTAGAACAACATGTAGAGCAATAAAAACACTAAAATAGGTACATGGTATAATGGTACAATGTGGTATATGTACACATACTGCGTAGTAAAAAGCTATCTAATCCAAATATGATGATCTCCACTGCAAAAATAAGCAACAAGTACATGGAATAGATCCATACGAAAATAACAGCATCTATAAAAATATGGGAAACTATAAAAAGGTACCCAATGCTAATATGCATACATACAGTATTTGTTATCCATTGCGACCTTCCATCTAAAATCAACTTTTAAAATGATGGTAATAAACCAGAAGGGTTCCTTTGGGGTTTACCAGAGCCCCTCCTTTAAGTAGCTTCACAAGTTGTTACACTTTTTCCTCCCACTGTGCGATAAACTTCTTCTACAGCAGTGAGATTACATCAGGCAGAGAGAGGGGGAAGTGCTGAGGGAGCAGTGGGGAGGGCAACAGGGCCAGTTTAGAAGTGGAGCACCAGTGACGGGCCTTGCCTTGGCCTTGATCTGGATTATGTTGCTGGGGCCTCGGCCTGGAGCTCCAAAAGCTCCAGTGAAAATCTGGCCCAGTAATCACTTACATCAGTGTCTTGTGCATTTAGCTAGTTATGTGGCCCGCAATTACTAGGAAGGAGAGGAAGGGTAAAATAAGTAATGGGGCCCTGTCTGATCAATTACTATGGGGGGGGGGTGTTGGCTTCCTAATGAATTATGAAGGGGGTCCTGTCTGATGAATTACTAGGGTACGTTTGGCTGCCTAATGAATCATTTGGAGAGGCCATGAATTGCTGAGGGGGGCTGCTTAATGAATTATTACGGGAAGTCCTTCCTGATAAATTACTAGGGGAGTTTTGGCTACCTAATGAATTATTAGCGGGGTACTGCCTGCTGAATTACTAGGTGGAAGGGTGGGTTGGCTGCCGAATGAATTTTTAAGGGTGTCCTTGTCAAATCAATTACCAAGTGGGGGTGGCTGCCTAATGAATTATGAAAGGGGACTGTCTGATGAATTACTAAGGAAGTTGTCCAATGAAATATTAAGGGGGACCCTGCCTGATAAATTACTAAGGGGGAAAGGTAGTGGTTGCCTAATGAATTATTAAGGGGCCACTGCCTAATGAATTACTAGGGGGGCTGTCTAATATATTATTAAGGGACCCTGCTTGTTGAACTACTAAGGGGTGAGGGGAACTGCCTAATTAATTATTAAGGGTGGCTCTTCCTAATGAATTACTGGGGGGTTTGTCTAATGAGTTACTAAGGGGGTGCTCTGCATAACAAATTAATAAGTCTAATTAATTATTGAGGGGGGGCCTGCCTAATTAGATTACTTAAGGTGGACCCTGCCATAAATATAAAATTACCACAGTCACAGTGCCTGGATCTATGAGTAAGTGCCCTGGTTTATCAAACTTAAGTTTGATTGTAGATTTCCTTTAAGTATATCAACACATTGGCATAGTGCATTGGAATGTATCCAGACTATTTTGCATGGAGCCAACCTTTTTTCATTGAGACTTGCATAATTTCCAAAAAAATGTTCCCTATTTATTGTAAATGAAACATACTATACATCAGTTGCTGTTGGAAAGACACAACTTATGCAACATTTGTAACAAAAATAAACATGCATAAATATCAACACCAATGGATCCAGCATTTGATTAAAGAAATCTTACTCTCCATATATATTTTTTAATTTTTTTTATTCCTATTATTAGTGTTTTATGTCAGATTTCTGATGGTGGCTAAAAGAGGAGCAAAGGCCTAATGAGAGACATATGACCTAAGCCCTATACATTGGTAAAGACATTTCTCCATACGTTTGAACTTCTCAACCTTTGGACATTGTGGTGCCTTGGGAGCACCACCAAATCATATTGCAGTCCTTTTTTGGTGGTCCCATTGGTTCCAACCAGGTCCAATTTTGGCTTTTGTGCCTCCCACTATACTTACTTGTATTTTGAGAGTATTTCAGAAGATCCTTTGCTTCTTTTAACATGATTCTTGAGACACCTGGAACAGCAATATCTACGAATAAGCATTTTGTTTGCTGACATAAGATCCATAAATCATCATCCACCATTTAGTTATTCTTATTATTTATTTTATCATTTCTGGTATTATTATTATGTTTGTGCTTTGTTATTTGCCATTGATAGAAATATCTTAGATTTAGAGGTGGAGTAAGTCACATGATGCATTTCACAGATTTCATGATAGATTTACTGTAAAAGGACAGAATCTCTTGAGAATCTCCCGTGTTAATTAAAGGCTGAATCCATACATCCTTCTCCATAACAACAGCTCCGTCACTTCCAGCACATGTAGCTTTGTTGTCATTGGCAGAAAGTGAAGGAATATATTTATAAATTTTCAAGCAGCGTTTGTGTCATTTCTAAGACACTTTATGGTTGGAAAGTTGTATATTTTGCCAGTAATTTCACACAGTTATAGGTGAACGCATAAATAATTTTCATTTCTCGAAAGACAATTCGCAACAGGATGACAAATGTAGAATCTATGGAAATCGCTGAGGATCGCTGCATTGCAATATTCCAATGATAATTTAATTTCAGCATGACTTAGGTCAGTGTGAAAAATGGGACTGTAATTGGAAAACATCTGTCCAAATAATTAAATTGGGTAAGAGAAACTCAAACAAAGCAAAGAGGGGGAAAAGAAAAATAAAGGTCTATAATGTGCAAAATGCATCTGTTATGGTGTCAGCAGCAACTTCTACATAAAGTAAAAGTCAACCTAAGTAAAGTTAGCAGAATTTTAGACATTCTTTTTTGTATTCTACATAGAAATTAATAATTTTTACATTAATGAAAGTTTATTAAATAGACAATATTATCAACTCTGCATGAAACAGTCTTTCAAAACGATTATACAAATATTTGTAAAAAAAAAAAAAAGAGCCTAACAAAATACACTTGAGTAAATGTCATACAGTATTCACATGACAAAGCATCTACAATATTACAGGGAGTGCAAAATGTCAGGAGATAAATCCTTTGATTTATATAAGAAACATCCCTGCAAGAAGAGAAAAAGAGGAATTTAGGAGGCCAAGAGATTGCCTAGAAGGTGTGCTCAAATGTATTATACACAAAGGGGGAAGAAAAGAGACAAACATGGGAAGAAAGAGTTGGGGGGAAGGGGGGGCATGGCCTGTGCGCTGATGTGAGCGGACGTGTGCGAGAGGAGCTCCCACTTGCAGTTCTTTTTAACCCTGCATTTTGGCCCGATTCAGAGGTAAGAAGGCTCGCACAGCACCAGCCAAAGTCACGGAGCCTGCCGGCGATAGAATCCGGGCTTCTAACCAGAGCATGACACGCTACGGCTCCTGAAAGCTGAAGCCGGGGAAGAGCAGCGTGGCGGGCAATATGGTGGCGGAGCGCCGCACTAAGGATAAAATGGCGGAGATAGCTGCCCGCTTGGGAAAATATGCCAGAGATGGGGATGCTGCCATAAGAACCCCAGAGGAGAACCTAAGCCGAGAGGGTGTCTCAGTTACACCATGCCTGGTGGTGCAGGCTGATATCCATGCAGGAGGAAAGCATGGAACACTCATCTGCAGAGAGTGAGGAGGAAGAACTGCCAGAGACTACCCCAATAGGAACTCCTGAGCTCCTAAGAACACTGGAGCGCGACTCAAGTTAATTAACCTGGAGGCCACAGCAGAAGAGGTGAGCCAGACTGATAAGGAACCCACACTGAGAGATGTATTACTGGCAGTTACGTCCTGCAAAGCTGACCTGGCCAAACAACTGGGAGGCCACACAGAAGAGGTTGTACTGATCCGCCATGACATGCATAAGGTCAGAGAGAGGGTGAAGGAGGTGGAAGATAGAGTAAGCAAAGTTGAAGATCAGCTCCCTCCTATGACAAGGGACATGAGAAGAGTTATATCCACTACCCAAACTCTCATGTCCAAAGCGGACGACCTAGAAAATAGGCTCCGTAGGAACAACGTCAGAGTAGTGGGAGTCCCAGAGAAGTCTGAGGGGAAGAATCCTGTGGACTTTTTTGAAAAATGGCTGAGAAAGATTTGTGGCCCTGATGTCCTCTCACCGTTCTTTGCAATTGAAAGAGCACACCGAGTCCCTACCCGACCATTACCACTGGGCGCTCAACCAAGGTCTATTCTTATTAAGCTTTTGCACTATAAGGACAGAGATGCTGTTCTCCGCAGAGCAAGAGAACTCAAAGATATATCCCTGAATGGGAAAAGAATCTCATTTTATCCGGACTTTTCTACAGAAGTCCAGAAGAAAAAGGCACAATTTACAGATGTGAAGCGCCGGCTGAGAGAGGCGAATGTGATCTACTCCATGTTATACCCAGCGCAGCTGCGTGTAGTAGCGCAAGGAACAACACACTTCTTCAAAGCACCCAAAGATGCTATGGACTGGCTATACGTCCAAGGAAACAGGATCCGAGCCAAACGTCGTGGAACACTGATCTTCAAGACCGCTTGCAATACCTTGTTGAGAGATAATTCTAAAACATGGGCCAAAATGAACTTTAACCTAAGTCAAATGGCGGGACTATTCTTGTTATTTGTACAATTGCTAGTTTCATTATAGGACTGCAAGTAATGGGAGACACTCCTACCCCGATTCCTACCTCCGGTGGGAAATGTCAAATGTGTCTAAATTTTTCTGTTGTTCCCTCACGGGAGTTATTGGTTTTTCTTCTTTTTGTTAAAATATGTTTGGGGGGTAAGTCCCTGTAGTGCCACACACTTTCCCTGCAGTGTCACACCTCTTCCCTGCAGTGTCACACCTCCTCCCTTTAGTGCTACACATCTTCCCTACAGTGTCACACATCTTCCCTACAGTGTCACACATCTTCCCTACAGTGTCACACATCTTCCCTGCAGTGTCACGCCTCTTCCCTGCAGTGTCACACCTCCTTCCTTTAGTGCTACACATCTTCCCTACAGTGTCACACATCTTCCCTGCAGTGTCACACCTCTTCCCTGTAGTGCCACACATTTTCCCTGTAGTTTCACCTTCTTCCCTGTAGTACCACACATTTTCCCTGTAGCCTCACACATCTTTCTTCTTCCTCTGCAGGTAGATGCTTTATTCACCACCCCTGCCTTATGTCATATTTCTGGGTTATTCATCTGCCTGAACTCTGCAAAGCCTGGTCTTCTATGTTTAACTACTACATGTTTTAATCCCTGCTTGCCACATCTTTGCCACTGTGTGTACATATCATTCTCATTGACAAAAGGGGACACTGCCAGTGCCACAGCAAGGAGAAGCACAACCAGTGATTAAGTGGAAACAAGAGATGATCAGGCATAGATGATTGGGGACTAGTAAAAAATATAGTAAAAAAAAGAATATGCTGCAATATAAATATTATGACTTGTTTTACAAACAGATGTTCACAATTACAATGGTAACAATGTTCTTAGAAATGACCTTAAACGTAAGATAAAAGTAAATGACTAGCGAAATTGGCTACATGCTACTTTTTTTTCACTATCTTTATTCTTCTTATCACTAACTTTATTCATCTTGTGGTTTTTATGTGTTTTACTATTTTTTTATGTTTGTGTTTTGTGTATATGCCATTTTTTATTGTTTGTATCTGTGGCACAATCAATTTTCCCTGTAGGGACAATAAAGTATTCTACAGGCAGTCCCCGGGTTAAATACAAGATAGGGTCCGGAGGTTTGTTCTTAAGTTGAATTTGTATATAAGTTGAAACTGTATATTTTATAATGGAAGTTCTAGACAATTTTTTTTCTTTTGTCCCAGTGAGAATTGGAGTTTCAAAACTTTTGCTGTAATTGGACCAAGGATTATCAATAAAGCTTCATTACAGACACCTTACAGCTGATTATTGCTGTCTGGGACTATAGTAACATCCAGAGAGCTTCACCAGAGGTCACAGTGGGCAGAGGGGTCCGTCTGTAACTATGAGTTGTCTGTAAGTCCGGGTGTCTGTAAGTAGGGGACCGCCTGTATTCTACTCATACACATTAAATGTATTATCCACTGATATGTTGATAACATGTAAAGTATATGGGGACAGATGCAGCTCAATACTTGCTGAATAAGTATAAGCTGTTCACCTGTTATGGGTTATGATTCTGTATAGCAGTGATGGGGAACCTGTTAGAGACCCAAGTGCCCAAACTACAACCTAAACAACCTTTTTTTTGCAAAGTGCCAACACAGCAATTTATTACTCCCTGCTCTGTCACAGGTTTCAATTGTATTGGAGTCCTACGTCCAATAGAAAGGAGGAGAAAGGAAATTTTTTGGCTGTATCATTGTGGCTTCCCTTCAGGTTCCCCTGATCAGTCCTGATACTGATAAACTCTGTGCTAGGGTGAAAGCAAGGGTACGGTCATTCCCAAATATGGTATTAACAAAAACTGCATCTTGTCCCTCAAAATACACCTTCAGTTCTACTGTTATACAGTAGCAGGTGTCAGAATATCCATATACAAAGACATTAATTTTTCAAAAATGTAACATTTGTTTAAAAAGTATTATTATAACTAAAACAATATCAGTTTCGTATGACCATTACAGGCGGTCCCCTACTTAAGAACACATTGCAGATGTTTCCATACAGACATAAAGACATGAGTGCAGAAAGGTGTTCTTCACAATAGTATGTGAAGAACAATATGTGCATGAATATTCAATTGAATAAAAAAAAAACAAGAAGCAGGACTGACACTTTTTCTCAATAAAATGACAAATTTTATTGGTCCCCTTGAAAAATGCTCGAGTCTCCCATTGACTTCATTGGGGTTCGTTATTCGAAACGAGCACTCGAGCATCGGGGAAAGTACAACTCGAGTAACGAGTACCCGAGCATTTTAGTTTTCACTCATCTCTAGTTGCATAATAAAGATAAAATCAATATAAAGGCAGACGTATGAAGACCACATTTACTATCATATATGTGATCGAAAATCCTGGTATATATTCTATGGTTATAGTTACAATTGCTTACTTGTTCTAAATACACTTTAAATGCCTCCTAAACCATCCCACTAATCCCAACCCATGGATTCATCTCTTTGGATTCAGTAACACATTTTCTGAATAACTGCACGTATCTCTTTGCTTTACGCAGCAGATGTAAGAACAGTCTAAGATCCAATTTATGTTCTTAGAATCTAAAATAAGATTTAAGCTGATAACCTTTCCATGTGGATGAAGCAAACAATCTCATAACATTCCCAGCAATCATAACCAAATCATCTCTCATAAATATTGTGGTCACTTGACTCCCTCGTAGTTCGCATTGAGAACTAATCCATGAGATTTATCCAACTGGAAAATAGACAAAGACATTTTATTTTTAACTCCTGTTAAACTAAATACTATGTCCCTGCCACAGAGTTGTCATACAGTGGGTACAGGCAGTATTCCGACCCCTTTACATTTTTCATTCTTCGTTTCATTGCAGCCAATTGGTAAGATAAAAAAGTTATTTTCTTTGTAATGAAACAAAGAGTAAAACATGTAAAGGGGTCTGAATACTTTCCCTATGCACTGGGGCACATTTACTTACCGGTCCCTCAGAGTTCCCGAACGACAATGCACTGTGCCACGATTCACTAAGATCACTGATATCCTGCATGTGTCGCTTCCCCACTCAGGTCCGCTGGAGTTCACATTATTCTTCCTGATGCATGTAAGTGCATTGGATGCAACACAATTTGAATGTTAAATCCCGCGCTCAGTCGGTATGACTTAGATCATCCGACAGCCCGTCCCAGATTTCCGTCGCGTGAAAGCCGGCACTGCAAATCCATAAACGTCGGGAAGTCCAACAGAAATGCGTTCTGTGGACCCTTAGTAAATAAGCCACGCTGTGTATAGATGAATTATAATAGCACCTCTTTATACAAGAGTCAGTCAATACTATATCAATGCCGTATAGAGATTAACAATAGGAAACCACAAGGAAAATGCTAAGAATGTAAAAACTATTACCTTATGGTTGACTCCATCACTAAATATTATCTGGTTTTATACAAGACCCTAATAGGGTCACCCATATATTTTTTTTATACTCCTACTGGTAATTTTGTGTGATTACCTCTGGCAGCAGGACACATGACATCTTATGTCTTGCTGCTTCCCGGCATATGGAGGGGGCACAATCCTTAATTTATAATCACTCCAATAGCAGTGGTTGGAGGGGCCTAGTGAGGATATCTGTACACCCCTCCAACCACTGCTACGGGACTGGTCATGACAGAGGGAGCATGCAAACAGTACGCACCCCTCTATCTCTCGAAAACCAGCTGAGCCAGGACATGACAGGAAGTCCTGGCGGCTTTACACAATTTTACCAGGGTAAGTGCCAAGAGTAGGGTTGGGCTCACCAGACCACATAGGATTTTGCATGCTCTGTCAGTCCGGAGACCAGAGATGCTTGCAGGAAAACCAAAGGAAATCCAGCACTTCAAAAATACAGGTAAAATCAATGCAATATTTAAAACAAGTGTGCAAGAGGCAAATGAGAAAAGATTCAAACACAAGAAATTGGTGCACACTTACTTACATTCCCCCTGAAGTTCACAGAAAGTGCATTGTCCGTCTATAATGCACTGTGTCGCAATTCACTAAGATCATGCGCCTGATATCCTGTATGTGTCGCTATCACGCTCAGGTCCGTCAGAGTTCACCATGTTTTTAGTGGTGCATGTAAGTGTTAGGGCTTGAGACACAATTTGAAAGTTAAATCCCGCACTGAGTCCGATTCAGTCGGATCGTCCGACGGCACGCCCACCAATTTGTGTCACATGAAAGCCAGCGCAGCTGCGCCAAAAAAGGATTGCATGCACCACAATCCCAGCGCAAACACTTGTTAAATACCACCTGTAATCCTCGAAAAAGGTGCACAGTCCGACGAAAGTGTGCTCTGTGACGCTTAGTAAATGAGCCTGATTATGTTTTTACCTGTATTTTTTTAGTGCTGGATTTCCCTTTGTTTTCCTACTATATGAGTGCCCCTGTTAGGGTCTTGTACTCAAATGAGTGTTGAACTCATATAGTTTGTTAAGTCACAACTTTACATATTGGTTCAGAAACATGATTATTTGCCTAAAAACCTCAATAAAAATCTTCTTCAAACTGTAACTGACATAATTACACAATATGGAACTTAGTGGTTCCCAATGTTTGAAAGATTTGATCCTACTTCCTACACATCTGATGCATTTTTTCTCTTCCTCACAACCTCTTGGTTGGCTTTCTTGTCCAATGATTTTTGTTGTACTACCTCTTTTTGAAGAAACACCTTTATTGAATTCTTTAGCCAAACTGATGTGTACATCATTTCAGATGAGTAGTCCTATTGTTTCAGTTTGGGTTTAGCATTTGGATGATGCCTGGCTAATCATGGCATGGCTAGTAGACAGTAGACTGTGAATTTGCCGGATTGGTTGTTCCATCAATACGTCCAGGTGACACAGCCGAACCCAAACTGTAAATATGGATCCTTTCTAACATGATGAATTCAACAACTGTGTTTCTTCAAAAATAGGTATTACATCAAAAATCATGGGACATGTAGCCCAGCCAAAAGGTTGTGGGGAATAGCAAAAATGCATTAGATGTTTAGAAAGCAGCGGGTAAGTATATGCGATACCCCTATTCAACTGTAAGTGAGGTAATAGGTGATAGACAAATCCACAATTTAGGGATAGGTTCAGTCTCAGCCTTGTGGATATTCGAGGCTGGCTGCCTTTTATAAATTTCCAAAAGAAAAGTGTTTTAAAGTAGAAACCTTTTAATACAAACAAGAAGGTACAGTAGTAGACGAGAGTGTGATTTACTCAACAATAAATGTTGAGAAAACTGCATATTTTACAGTTCATTAGTCACATTTCCAATCCCATGTTTCATTCATCAACTATCTAATTGTGGGTTGTTGATACAGGAGGTGGCTAGTGACTGGATGTCAAGCGTAAGATCTGGCACAGGTAAATTGTTCTGTATATCACGCACACGGGAGAACCAGGAGACTGCTGGGGAGGATGGATGCTATTTCTTGGTTGTTTTCCCCAGGAAGCTTTGCATAGAAACATTTCTTGATCAATCAGATTGTAACTGGCTTTGTTTTAAACATAATATAAAGTCATCCAGCGCAGCATTGGAAAGCGAATGAAGAGAATGTTACAAAGAAGATCTCATCCCCTAAAAATAGGATAGTAAATGACTAACTGCATCATTTACAAGTGTTTTCAAGTTCCCATCATTAAAAAGGCTGAAGGATTCATTTACCCATTTTCTTGTTTCCTGGTGGTCTATCTATTTATACAACCAGTGCGATGATCATTGGAGGAAAAGCTTGGGAGTAAATTTAAGTTGAAGGAAGAATTATGAAATGTGCTCTTTTTTTCCTTAGTTTTGTTTGGTTTCTATGTTTCAGCAGTAACAGTAACATTGCCCATTTATACCAAGTGTAACTTACAGTGTAAATCTGAAAAAAATACCTTTAGGTCAGGTGAATATTTGGCTTTGTATACCAGTGCTCCTCTGGAAGTAGCCATATCAACAAAACCTTTATTGTGTGTAATCCATCATCACCGATCAATGGGTTTCGTTATGGTGAGATACAGTGAGCTGGTGCAAGCAGCTATTCTTGAGATAGACCCATATACAGCATTCAGGGCTAGTGCACAAGTTGTAGACATCTCTTCGCCAGCCTCTGACCTCTCTGTCTTGTTTCCTGATGCACTAGATGATTTAGAAGATTCAGGGGACAGTACAGTTATTTGTATAAACACCGAAATCATGTAATGGGGTATTTAGCAGGGTTAACACACTGACCAAGCACTGAAATAGTCACAAATCCTGGTGCACAGACAGGAATTGCCACTATTTGCTCCTTTACGCCACCCTCCAAGCCAAATGTGCGTGGAGGGGTGTAAAGGGCGCATGCCCAGTGGCTGAGTTGGCCAGTGCGTAGTGTCCCTGCTCTGCACCTTTGCCAGGTATTACCTGGTACATAGACGGCTGCCAGATATATCAAAAGACTTTTGCATGCCAGGGGAGGGGAAGGCATCATACACTGGTACATGATGTCCCAGCATATGATACACTGTCCCAAATATTTATATGTTAACCCTGCCACCACCCTTTCCTTAGAGGTGACCCTTTGAAAATGACAAGTCTTTCTGTTCTCTAAGAGAGTTTTAATATCAGTCTCCATGCTATTGGTGCAATGAAACTGCATGGACTGTAACCTGCAGGTCACATACTTACAGTTACTGATGGTTAGTGATCAGCGGATTTGTTGAAATTCTTTGAATTTTAAAATCCTTTATGGTATTCTCACCCAGAGCCTGTTCAGTAACACAACGGTGTTCATTATTTAAATGCCTCTGGCACTGTCACCAGGAACATTTAAACTACAGTTGTGCTTGTAGCCACCACTAACGCGAGGGCAGTACTGCCGTTTTAGGGAGGGGGACATTTTTCCTCAACTTGGCAATGACCAGTGCCACTGGTAGGTTACTGCTGGCATACGACCTCTGGCATTTAAAGAGTTAACACTAGTGTGTTATCCAAAGGGGAAAAGTTGAGCTAAACCTGCCCCCTTTGTAGTTTGGGTCCCCCCCCCCCCCCCACCCTTCCCCCCCCCCCCCCCCCTTCCACTCAACACTATTGATCATGATTAAACTAGGCTGCTGTCACACAGTTATAATAAGGGAAATTGCTGATTTTTAGGAGAATACAGAGAGAAATAATAATTGCATTACTCTCTGAGCAGGCAGAGATGGTACATACTCTAGCTGCCCATGTGATGTTGTGCTGTGGCATGATAAAATTGATAGCAGGACACAGAAAGAGAAATGTGAAAATCAAGGTGTGGTGTCTGATCAGAGGAAGCTGAGTGTCTCTCACACTATACAGTGGTAAAGAGTCTCTACTGCTAACATTTGTCATTTGTTTTAGATTTTAATTTTTTACAGGACTTGTTCATTATTTTTACGTCTTAGTAAAAGTTCATATTTTAAAGAGAAAAAAAAAACTACACTTAAACATACCAAGAACATTTAATATAAATATATATTTCCTCAATGTCTTTTCTTTGGACGACGTTCTTTTGTTTGGGTACAATGTGGACACCTGAAATAATAACATTACTCACTGAACATAGCAAAACTCTGGATTCTTTTTGTATCATTCTCAATGTATCTCCAGCAGCCCGGATGGTCTCTGATCATCAGTCTGAAATTGGTAACAGCCACAATGCACTTTCTTCTTCTCCTACATAAATGGCCGACTATTATGTATAACTTGTTTTTGTACCACATGATTATGAATCGGCTGATAATATTCGCTAATTCAACATTTACCATCTGTTTTCTTATAGTTCTCGGTGTAATCATGGTTTTATGAAATTATCTTATTAAAAATGAAGTATCAATCATATCTGTGTACTTAGCGATAGTGTGAGCCTAGGACATAGCTCTGCATACCGAGATGGCAGCAGTATGACGCAAGCCACATGTCAGCAAGCTCCATCATAGCAGGACATGTAAGGTGAAAACATATTGGAAGCATTATCATTTACTCCGCGCTTTCACTGAAATTATAGACGGACAAACAATAGTTATCTCCTAATAGTAACAAGATGTCTACTATACAAAGCAGAATTGGCAGACTCTAATAAGTCCCCACAGTTGTGTCTTTTATTTACATCACTATCTCATAAAGATATCTTTTATAGTTACATATTTTTTTATTCCTTTTACGGAATAAAATGGATTTACATACTCTCTACATTGAAAAAAGGTACATCTGTATAAAGTAATCACGTTCGACAAAACCCTCCAAATCTAGTGGGACTGCCCAACCACCCAGGGCCTCTTTGCTCTCCCCTCATGGCAAATGAATGTTGTACTAAATTATATACTAAATTATATCCCATAATTATATTTATAGCCATAATAGTTTCACCAGTGAGAATCCTACTAATACAGGTCATTTAAACAACAGCAGAATTCAGAGAAGATTTATTTGTGTATAGAAATGTATATGACATTTCAAAATTGATGTAAAGCATAAAGCTCTATTGAAGTAAAACGTTCACCCACCACAGTTTTCGTCAGAAGTTGTATAGATGTGGGTCGCGTACAGGTCAGATTTTTAACTATTCAGCATTACAACGGCTTAACCAGTGCAATCCATAAGTTTGAACTATGGCAGTCTTGGCAAACCTTTTAGATACCAAATGCCCAAACTGCAACCCAAATTATTGAAAAGTGCCAACATGTCAATTTAATCAGTATCTTACTCCTACAGTGTTCAACGATATCAGCGTCCTGAGGACGCCAACAACGTTAGAGAAGGAAATTCGGACTGCCGTTGTAGCTTCCTGCCAGGGCCCCACAAAGTGGAAGAATCATGAAGCCTGGAGCAGGAGCTCCAATAGATCCAATGGTAATAACAATGACAATAATAGAACACCTATATTTTAGAGGAAGTCGAGTGACATCTCAGTGATCCTCTGTATGACACTGTTTTATATTGCTGGCATAAATTAACATAAAACCTATTTAAGAAAAAGACAGAATTCCACAATTTATATTTACAAAAAAATTCATCATTTTATTGAAACACTTAAAAATATACAGAGGAACAGACATTTAAATAAATGAAAGCCTCTGATGAACAAATAATTTTTGGGAAAATTAATCAATTTAATTGTACAGGCGGTCCCCTACTTAAGGACACGCGACTTACAGACAACCCATAGTTACAGACGGACCCCTCTGCCCACTGTGACCTCTGGTGAAGCTCTCTGGATGCTTTACTATAGTCCCAGACTGCAATGATCAGCTGTAATGTGTCTGTAATGAAGCTTTATTGATAATTCTTGGTCCAATTACACCAAAAATGTTGATGCTGTATACTACTAGGGGCTTGCTGTATACTACTAGGGGCTGCTGTATACTACTTGTGGCTGATGTATAGTACTAGGGGCTTGCAGCTGGCAGGCTGTATACTACTGGGGGCTGGCAGGCTGTATACTACTGGGGTCTGGCAGGCTGTATACTATTGGGGGGGACTTGACCAATGCATTTCCCACCCTCGGCTTATACTCGAGTCAGTAGTTTTTCCCAGTTTTTGTTTATTGAGTAACATAATAAACAAAGAAAGAGCTGCAATTTTATTTTAATTCTATTATTTTATCACTCATTGTCCACATCTCTCACACAACACAAGCTATTTTACATAATCACAGGACTTTATTTGGCAAAATGAACGAAGCCCAATAGACAACATACCTATTTTAAATACCTAATGCTCCATTATTTGGCTTTTTTTACCCCTATAATAAAGCATAATAACTATAGCCAAAGAAGATGTGAAACTGGCCTTATAGTTTATGTAGCTGTGTCGTTTAAGTCTTATTGGTAATGTAAAGAGGATTCCAATTTAGAGTTAAGCCAGTGCACACCTTTGTTTGAGCCTCAATTATTATCTTCCAAATGAAAATAACCAAAGTCTAACATATCCTTTAAATGTTAGTTGATTTTAATGGATTTTAAATGGCTTCCTGTAGTGTTCATTTGCACCACTTCCGTTAGTGCTTCCATATTTTGAGTTGGAAACCAAAGTGTTAAAGAATTTTGACATATCTGTTTGACTTTTGTATTACCGTTTCATTGACAGTTGTTGAGAACAGAGGTCTGAACTGGGCCTAACCTTGATAATTTGGTGATGCGTAGATAAGCAGCTTCTAATGTACATTATGTCCCAGATCTGCAACCAGAAGTAAACAAAATTAGATGGAATAAAGTAGAAACAACACATTTACACATAATATATAATGCGCTTAATCTAATGGTAATAAGACTTGATAGTTGGCAAATTACCATTCTGATTTATCTCCGCTCACACTTTAGGTTCTCATAAATAATCCTGTAAATAGTTTTAGAATTAGGAATAAGTGCCAGATATTTATTTTTGCCAAGAAATTGCAATTAAAAATTTGTTGCTTTTTATCGTATGTCTTTTTCACATTTTCTCCCTCACTTACAATCTAATCCCTGTCCTCAAGGAGATAAAACTACAAATAAGAATTATGGATTACAATCCTGGAAAAAAACATTTACGTTTTAGTTGTTGTGCTCCTCCATGTGCCCCTCAGTTCTCAGACATGTTCTCAGCTGTGGTGTCAGATTGTTGGTTGTTTGTGCTTTCCTCTATGAGACATAACGTAGCCTGTACATTGATAAGTTATCTCACCGCACACACATACCATGCCGAGAAGATATGAATATGTAAGAAATGAGTCAGCAATATGACATCAGACAGGATGGAACATGCCACATCCACTAATTGCCCAAATTCTAAGAAACTTAGTAGGTTAGAAATTTTTGGATCAAATACAAATATAAACAGTATAGGGTATTGATGGAGACCATATATACAGAATAAATGGAACTTACCTGATGGGACCATTGGGGTTGTCGGGTACTGGACTCTATTGGTACAGAATAACTCAATCTAATTTTTTTGATGAGCAAGGGTGGGTCCCCAAAATAATTATATCTGGTGGGTAAGAATTCCAAGAAGCATACTTGGAATAAGTATATATATTCACAGGAGATCTAAAATAGAGAACAACACACAATTTCCTAAATGTCAAGGTCATTGGGGCACATTTGCTATGGACCTTGTGCCACATGTATTTAAGAACTGTCCGCAGGACATATGTGTCGCATGCAACCCCTTTGTGCCGGGGCTGCACTATTCTTCATGCAACACAAATTTTGTCACTGAAAGGAGCTTTCCAGTGTACAGTCAGACTGTGTGACACATTTTTAATGCAGAGTTTAACATTCGTGTGTCACACGCCCCATATTAAAGGTGCACCAAAAAAAATTGATGCACTCTGATGGGGCAGAGTAAAGGGCGCGAGATTCATGAAAAATATGCGACAGAAATTCTGAATCTGGCACCCCCTTCACAATACACAGGCAAACATCACACAGTACATACTGCACTGTTCTTAGTAAATTTGCCCCATTGTGTAGTCCGAAGTGAATATATCCTAACATGAATCAAATAGCAGTATCGTAAGCTTAGTTCAAAAGTTGTAAATATTCTAAAACACAGAATAAAATGTAAATGTCATAGTTGAAAAAGAACAATGATCAAAATTAGATAATTGTATTGGTGTTATCCTGGCACCTGGTGCTGATTATCTTTATTAATTGGCAAACCTTATTTAACTCGCAGTCTAACTATTCAGGTTGCACTGACTTTACAAAAATGTTGTGCCGTTCCAAAATGACTGAAACCTTCCAGCAGCAGATTGTCCAGGCTAAAGTTGTGACCCTATCAGCCATAGCAAGAGAAGGCTGGTTATTAAAGATTAATAAAGATATTTTCCATAAGTAATTGTGGCAACACTACAGCTGGAATTTCTCACCAGTTCTGCACTGAACAGGGTAAAAATCTGTCTTGTCATTTTCTTGACATTTAAGATCAAACCTTTTATTAGCAGACTCATCTTTGCTAAGGAGCATTTTGTATGGACAGAGAAGTGGTCCACAATTCATTTTAGTGATGAAAGCAAGTTTAATTTATTTGGGTCCAATGGGAAACATTGGCTCACAATTTATCAAAACTAGTACAAACTGCAGTTTGCCTGTGGAGTGTGCAGAGTCTTCATGAATCTGGTGCCCCCTGCACTGCTCGGGAAGTCTGCACCATCTTTTTTTTGGTGCACTTTGTTCATGCTGCAGAATTGTGGCGCAGACAAAATTGTGGGACACGTCAGTAATAAATATGGCGCAAACTCAGACTAAGCATTAACACGCCACCTTTAAGAGCAAATTTTTCTGCCTTGTCGCACTGCAACACAAAACTGGCGTACAAACTTTATAAATACATGTGCAAGCAGTTTGCATGTTCTTTTCAGTGCAAAGTCCAAGGAAGTCTACCATTTAAAAAAAAGTAAAAAAACACTACAGCTACCCACCTACTCTCCTCTTCATCCCGATCCTGAAGCTTGGTGCTTCACTAATCTTGACACGCCAGTATAACCTTAAAAAAGAGATAAAAAACAGCCAGGAGTGCAGGGACAATATGTCCGGCACTTCGGGCTGCTAATTATTCACGCGTCAATTCATTCCTGCGTGATAGGAGGCATGAATAATTAGAAGCCCAGTGTGTCGGACATCCCTGTGCTCCAGGCTGCTTTATATAAGTCTTTTTTTTAGGTTATTCCAACGTCAAGAATAACGAAGACAAGCGGAGAGTAGGTCAGTATCTGTTGTGTTTTTTTTTTTAACTTTTTTTGAAATTGTAGATTTTCTTTAATTAATATCCACCCACCCTTGGGGACACATCTAAATGTTAACGGAACCATGAAGTGTGCTATGTAGCATTGGAGAATATGTATTTCCCACATTAATGAATTACATCAAATAAAGAAAGATTTTTATGTAAAAAAAAAACTGCTCAGCCCCTATATTAACATAAAAGACTATGCCCATCTCATGGATTCCTGATCCCCTTCTACTTTGCCGTTTCTGTTCTGACATTCCACCAAAGGAGAATGTCATTGATCAGTGGCGTAACTAGGAGTGACAGGGACCCCTAGCAGGCTACTGCTTCCCACTTAAAAAATATACATATTAGTATACGAGTTACAATCACATATAAATACACTCATGTGCACACACAGCATATACACACACATACAGTGCCATATGCAACATACTCAAATACATTGGATACAGACACCATATACACATCCCAGATACTGCATATATACATCACAGTATACGTTATATAAATATTATGCTGCACAATATGCAGTACAATATAGATATAATGGTGCACATCCTCCATTCTTTATTGTGTCAGGTCAGATGACAGGGCCCCCTGTCACTGTGGGCCCCATTGCGGCTGCTATGGCTGCTACCGCTGTAGTTACGCCCCTGATGAAGTCAATCCCTGATATTACAGCATTGGATGCAAGAACCAGCAGCACTGCCTGCTTGGAAAAAATAGAAACTCTGCAATTAGTGGATTTATTCTGATCAGAGCATGAAAAACTTAGACTACCTGCAGATGATTATGCCAAAACTCAACCATGAAAAACTGAAGTTTTTTCCAGGTTTTCGTTGATCCATGAAAATTGGTTCTGACTAGTACAAGCTGAACTCTTTAACAGAACGGTTGCACTTTCTGTTAAACTAAAATTAAATATATTGGATTTAGTTTGGTCATATGCCATCTGTTAAATAAATGTTGTATGCATCTACCCTTAAAAGGGTGATAAAATGAATTTTTAAAGGGAACCTGTCACCAGGACATGTCATTTTTAGCTGGAGACAGGTTCCAATAATCTATGCTATGCTGATTTTAAAAATGCCTTTGTCAGCATTCTGAATCATTTCAGTAGTTTATACAAATTTAATGAGCCATTACCTGGATCCCTGCCAGTAGCATGAGGTAAGTCCCTGGGAGGGGCAGCTGCAGCCTGTGTGTGCCTGTGTCAGTCTCCTCTCCTCCCCACTCATGCAGTTCCCTCCCCCCTTCCCACTTCAAGTCATGTGCATTGAGCAGGTATGGGAGGGAGGGGAATGGCATGGAGGAGAGGATGAATGTATTAGGAGACCCCCCCCACACACACACGATACACCACAAACTGCTGGCAGGTAGCCAGGAAATGTGAATTAAACTATTATACAATACTGAAAGGGATTTTAAAAATCAGCATAGCATAGGCTATCGGAACCTGTCACCAGCTAAAAATCACATTCCTGGTGACAGGTTCCCTTTAAATATATAGTCTAGTTTAAAGAAATTTTAGCCCCTTAATGTAGGGTGAATGAAGAGGCCACACAGGGTGTTGCAGTCTACAGGGCAGGTGATGTATTATATACTACAGACAGCTGCCATCAAATGCTAGTACCAGTGCTGGTGCCAATTGCCACAGCCTTTTTTTAAATTTACATTATGATTTACAGCACCAAAACTTTATAAATGTGTTTTTCCCCCACAATCATACTTCAAAGAATAAAGGAGATTTGCCATTTGGACCTCACAGAAGCAAATCAGAAAAATGTAGCAACGTCATTTCTTATCAATTCCCTCACATTTGGAATTTTTTAGTACATAAAAATAAAAAAGTGGCTTTTGGAACTTTTGAAATAAAAATCAAAAACTCTAAAACGGACAAGGGCCTGAACCTGAATGGGTTACTAAAGCTTTGTGTAAAAAAAAATGTAAAACTAACTTACCCTCCCCTCTTCTCTCTTCATTTCCTGACCACTGGCCTGGTGCTGGTGGTGTAGATGCCATGAGGTAGTTGTCCCCTCTCCATAGGAAGCCAGGTGGCTCTGATACGTGTGGTGGGCAATACGGCCATACAAACATATTATCCTATTACCCATTGAAGAGAATATGGTCATGTGCTACCCACATTAAAACAGTACAGTAGGAGTAGCCAACAGTCGTAAAAAAAAAGTTAACAAGCAAGAGGCCTAAGATTGATCCTTCCCAATTACCCAGATTTTAATATCAGGCATGTATTCCTGTATTTAATATAAATGCTTAGAGATGGCTATAGATGATTAGATACATGTGGTTTTAGCACATGAAGTATACAAATTTTCAGTAAGTATCCTAAAAAATACATCTGTACCACAGCCCTAACATTGACTTAGGTGACTGGGGGTTTGCACCTAAAGTGGTATTGCATTAATCTGTCAAATAGATTAATCTACAAATAGATTCACGTGATATCTGGAGTACGTTGTCTGAAGAATTGAGTGGGTTTCCGCCTTCCAAAAATAAAAGTCACAAACTTGGCACAAATTAATAATTTTTAGACATCTTAAAAACAAAAATCTGATGTAACTACGATTGTACACCTACTGTGTGACAAGTCATTGGGTGTTGGGTGTTAATAATGTATTTGTTATGAAATTAAGTGCTTAGCACATTATACATTATTTTCAATTCCCCACATTTGTCTCAAAAATAGAAATATGTTCAAATAGACATTAGAGACCATTGCAATGGATCTGATGTGCAGAAGGTGTGTGAAGAAGATTTGAAGAAGATGATCCTTGGGTTGGCAAGGGGACAATGTCCCAGTCACAGGGAAGATCTTCCCTATGGAACATAAGTCTTGGTCTCCTCTGCACAGTAATTAGGGATCATCTTTTAATAAAGTCTAGTAAATGTGTGGGCCTGCAGTAGGCCACATCCCTCCTATGAAGCCTTGCTCTTGCCCTACACACAATTTGGTGAAATTCTAAAAGTGGCTTATGGTGTTGTTAAAAATTGAATTTTGTCAGGTTTGTCATTTTGATGATTTATCTTTAGGGCACTCGGACCCCCAGGATCTGCAGCTTCAGTGGTGGAGTTAACCCACAGAGAAGTCCTGGTTCTGCTCTCTGGTGGAAATTTATCAAGAGTTGACACATTTTGCACTGGAAATACTACAAGACTCATGGATAGGACATTTCTATCACCAACCTGTAAACCCTCTTTTATTTGTGGATACTAAGCCATACTAGAGAAAACTATTTGGGATCCTTTTATGAAATGTTTGTTAGTTGTGGAGGGTCTGATTTATAATGATTCACGAAAGTGTGTTTCTTATAGTGACCATAAGATTAGATCTCTTTATACTTACACGGTCAATTGTATTGTGGATTCTTGTTGTTATTTAAGGGAAACATCTATAATGAGACCTAACAATTCACACGGACTAACAAAAGTGTATTGTTCAGTAGTTCATAAGCATTGACCACATTCCACCTATTACCAATGGATACATTTAGGCCCCTTCCACACTTGCGTTGCAGATCACTTCAGAGTCTGATCAGGGAGCGATCAGGGTTTGGTCAGTGAAAAACGCACATTTTGCATCAGAGTTCAATCAGTTTTCAGTCAGAGTTTGTTCAGTGTCTCAGTTTTTCATGCGCGTTTTCAATGCATTTTTCGCATTTTTCATGCGCAGATAATGTGCGTGAAAAGGACTCAGGACTGAGGTCTTTCTTTTCTATGGCAATTGATGCGTGAAAAACGCATTGCACTTGCATTGGACTTGTATGTGTCTCAGAGTGCAATGCGTTTTTGATGCGTCTCCATGGACTTGTATGGTACGTTTTCCATGTGCGTGACTTGCAAAAGTAGAGCATGCTGAGATTTAAACACGAGTTTAAAAAAATGCAAATCGGAAAAAGCCCATTGATTACAATGGGTCAGAGTGCAATGCAAGTTCTGCACGTCAAAAGCATGCACAGAACATGCACGTGGAAATTGCAAGGGTCTTAGTGATGTTGTAATTCTGGTAGAACAATGCAGTACAGAATTTGGTAAAAAAAAAAAGTGAATGTAAATCACAGAACACAATTATTATTCCAAAACCAATCCCACCATTAGCTATTTGCAGGGTATCTGATTAAATGTTATGTAACAAATGTTAAGTTGATGCTGAACACATTGGGGCTTATTTACTAACGGTCGCGGATCGTACTTTCATCGGAATGTTCGCTGGTTTTCGGGATTTGCACATCTTTGACAGGTTTTTAACTGGGGTTTGTGCCTGGATTGTGTCGCACGTGATCGGATTGTGGTGCAGCTGCGCTGGCTCCCATGCAAGAGAAATCGGGTGGCGTGTTGTCTGACGATCCGACTGATTCGGAATGAGTGTGGGATTTAAGATTCAAATTGTGTCGCAAGAAAATGCACCAGGAAGAAGAAGGTGAAAAGGATATTGGGCGGACGAGCTTAGATCGTCGGACAATACACTTTCTGTAAACACCTCGGACCAGGTAAGTAAATGTGCCCCAATATGATTGGTGTATACTATAACATATACAATTTCAACCTAATCACAAGAAGGGGGGCTCTGTGTCCCCAGCTTGTCACCTAACTTTTGGGTGTTATTTGCCACAGGGGATGTCAGGGATACACTGCAGAATTTCCATGAAAGAAAATGAGCCACATGTCCATCCCATGTGGCCTCAGCCTCCTGGTGCATTCCATGGATATCTGTGAGGCACTCTAACAATAAGAAGACGGCCTTGCATCAGCTCCATATTGTTCCTGTGCCAGTATTCTCATACGTCTTATTTGTAATATGCCGTGCTGTATGACATAGACCAGACCACATGCTGGGAAACTTGCACTTGCATATCTGCTTCACATGTGTGGACATTTTGTGCACCATTGTGAAATGTAAAACCACAATCTCTTTGCAGCTTCATACACTGATGATATAATATCTATATTTATAATAAATCTTTATTTATTTGGCACCATCAGATTCCACAGCACAGTACAGATCATGGGCCAATGAAATGATAGGAATGAAAGCCACTCTGCTGCAAATGTATATCACTACCCGGTACGGATAATACTGTGGTCAAACTGCAGCAATGACGTCCTGTGTGTCTTTTTCTTATTAATAAATGGCATATGTTTATAACAATAAATATTGGGGCACATTAATCTTATACTGGAGCAAATTGTGCCAGCGCATGATGTGCCCCAGCCTCCTGGCATGTTCCAGATCAGGAGGGTCTGACTGCGAAACTTCTATGCCAGATCTGATCATGGGGTAGAATTGCGTCCTAGCCTGTGCCTAGGCTATAGACAGTGCGCATTCTGGCCAACTGCACCCAAGCGGCATAGAGGGTGTAGAAGTCGAAATTCCCTGCCTATTTTCAGGCATACAAGCCGTGTTACCCCATTGCTTTTCTTTAACACTCATTTATTGCATATTAATAAGACAGATATTAGATGTACAGGAGGATCCACATCATGTCATGAATAGGACCTCTCCCTCCTGATATGGAGGTTGCTGGTTATCAGTGATGCTATCACACAGCCAGATATTTAAAGGTACATTTAAATACATAAAATGATAGATTTCTAATATTTTTTATTTATGCAATAGATTAAACATATTGGGGCACATTTACTAAGGGTCTGAGGACCGCGATTCTGTCGGGTTTCCCGAATTTTTCAGTTTTGCGCTGAATTGCCCTGGGTTTTTGGAGCACGCAATCGAATTGTGGTGCATTGGCGCTGGCTTTCATGTGACACAATCTGGGGGCGTGGCTCGGATGAACCGCGGAATTTAAAAATCAAATTGTGTCGCAAGATCAGACCGGGAAGAAGATGGTGAACTCCAGCGGATCTCAGCAGGGAAGCGACACATGCAGGAAATTGGACTCACGATCTTAGTGAATTGCGGCAGCTCCGAACCCAGGTCGGACAACGCACAGCGGGGATCGCGATGGGACAGGTAAGTAAATGTGCCCCAATCTGTTGAAGATTGAGCTTTTATGGTGAAGGTGCCAGAGGTGAATACAGGAGCTTCAAAGTTTCAACTGGATCAGACATGATGGGGGGCATTTATTATCGACTTTCAAACGGAATTTTTTTTTCCCCCTGCTGCACCTAATTAATGAAGAGGCGGCGCCACAATATTGGTGCTTTTCCGACACACACGACTTGTTCCTTTTTGGGTGGAAAATGGTGCCGCTTGTGAATTTGTCACTTTCCAGCGCTTCTATTGTGGCACAATTTTTGGCGCACAATTAAAGCAGCTAAAAGCTGGTCTAGGGATTCCTATTTCACCTTCCTGAATGGGAAGACAGTTCAAAAACTTATTGTTTGTGCGCCAAATCATTAATCCTAGATAGAGAGAGAGATAGATAGATAGATAGATAGATAGATAGATAGATAGATAGATAGATAGATACAAATTAGTAAAAGCGAGCAGCACTCCAAAGGTACAATTCAAAAGTTGGTGATCTTTATTGAGGCACGTGGCAACGTTTCGGTGTTGGACCAAGCCAGGACTTTGGCGGGCTCTGCACCCCCCCTCCTTAGGGGTTCCATAAAGCTGTGCGGACTTGAACTCTACTTTTTGTAGATAAATAGATAGATTTATTTTCTCTGTAGGGAAATACATCAATGACTGCAAAAATAGGCAATACTCAAAAAAATAGAGGTGACAATTGTGATACTTGTATTCCCCCATTGCACTTGCAGCGCAGGTGAATCGCTATTTTCACTTTTTGGGGTGCTGCCTGTTTTTGCATCTTAATGAAGAAGCATTGTCCCCTGGGAAAGCACTCAGACTTTTTCTTTAGATTCTATGTATGTTCTCTGTACAGAGACCCTGGTGCAGGCAGCTCTGACATACAGATAGCATGGATAGACAGACTGTCCTCTGTAGGGTGTTGGGGCAGTAAGTGAGGGGCACAGGACACTTGGCAGAGGAGCAGTGCATCCCTGTGGTCCTGAGCCGTCTCTCCCCTAATTCCTGCCAGGGAGGAGGGCGGTGAGGAGGGAGGAGAGGGGGAGGTATAGTGTGAGTGCCTCCTCCTCCAGTGCCTCAGACCTGCCATCCCTGCATGCCTCTCTCACTATCACCCCCTGCTCATGCCGACCACTGCTGCCTCCTGATGCCAGCCTCACGCGTGTCCCTCCTCCCCCATGCTGGCACCACACACTGCTGCGCGACTAGATTGTAGCGATCCCGTCGGATGTGCAGTCTCCTGAGACAACTTTCCTCTCGTGCTCCTTGGCCACCTTTGCTGGGAAGAGGCTGATGCTGGGGGTCCTGCTGCACTGAGTGAGGGGATTACTGGGAGCTCGCTGTGACCCGACTGCCTCCAGGACCTGAGCCACAGTCCGGACTGGAAAATGCACTTGCTGGAAGTCGCTGTACTCCTTCTATACACAGTGCTGATACAGGGGGACATAGCTTATGAGTCAGGACAGGGCTATTACGACGATCCGGAATTTGGGGACTTCAAGGTAAGACATGTGTGTCCTGTGATAGCAGCCATACAACCTCAGGTGTCACCTACCTGCTGCAGGAACCTACTGACCCTGCACTGGATGTGACTGGTGCAGACAGGAGCTGAGCCCTGACATTGAGCACCCTTCCTGCATGGATCCTGCTGTCTATGTGGTGTCATGGAGTCTGATTAAGTTGTTTCTTTATTTTGTTACTTTAATCCTCTGCATTGTACAGATTGTAATCCCTGTGTATGGGGTTCAGAGGTGGATCACAGGTC
Organism: Engystomops pustulosus; assembly: GCA_019512145.1. Lineage (NCBI taxonomy): Eukaryota > Metazoa > Chordata > Amphibia > Anura > Leptodactylidae > Engystomops > Engystomops pustulosus. The sequence goes on along the minus strand of CM033641.1, from coordinate 47,721,411 downwards.
ATAGGTGACAGTGACACTGTGGATGATGTAACATTGGATTTATTCATCTGGTTGGTAATAATGATTGATTGCAGACGTGATTGGACATATCTGATTGGGCAGATTAACAATTTGGAAAACTATATTGACGTGTCAGTGGACAGTGCACATGACTGTGTTTTGTTACGGATGCATGTGGATGCTTAGCAGCAGGTCCTATTTATGCAGGATTTTGTGGCTTGAGCTTTCCCATAGAAATCTATAGGAATGGGAAAAGTACGGATGCAACACAGGTGTTATCACAGTGCAGTCCGTATTTGTGCATCCGTTGCTATTTAACAAAATCGTTTGACCCTTCTCGGGGCTGGGACAGGCTAGTGACATCATTTGGCAGACTTAATTTTTTTTGTGGCTTTGCCAAAGCAGATGGCATACATATGACGTTTTGTGGCTCCGAAATTGATCACACACTGATAATCTACTAACCGCAAAAACAGACCTGAGAAGCCGGAGAAGAGCCCATGTACGTGTTCAGGTAGCCTAAGGAAGTTTTAAGGAACATAAAAATAATGATATAATATCCTGGTGCCAGTCACGTCTGTGCTCACTGTGTTCTGGGTCACTTTTCCTTTTCAGAAATGGTGCCGTTAGGGTGAAATGGACCATAACTTCTTATGGGTTCTCTATTTTCATTGGATCAATGTTTATTCACTAAAAGCTTGTACCTTAAAAATGTCATGAACTGGTTCCCTGGCCTGTCTCCATGTACTTCACTTTCTCCTTATGTTAAAATTGGCTCTAAAATATGCTGTCGTTTTTGTGCTTTTGTGTGGTATGGAAACTAGATTTTGAGTCCCACTAGGGACAGGGACTGATGTGAGTGATGACAGCTCCTGTACAGCATAGCTGGTTCCAAAGGCCACTAAGTCAAGACATCAGTGGGGGTCCTAGTTCATCCAACCTTAACTATATCATTTTCTGACATTCCTCAAGAAGTGAACTAGCAGAACCCCTCCGTACACTAGGAAATCTGTGCATCCATTTGTCCACACAGCAGCACACAGGTTAACAGGCATTTTATGACATGCTAAGAATTCCTCCCAATATAGCAGCACGTGTTTTCACTCACTTTGGCCTTTCAGACACAATTTGTTTCCATAATCTGAAAAGCTTTTATGTTTTTTGTGAACTGCTCAGTAAATGAAGCAGGACTGGTAACCCAAACCTAGAAGATGCCTCGCTGGGTATGTGCTTCATGTGTGGCAGGCGTACAATATATTGCTGCAATTTGGCTCCAAGAACAGGGGGTGCAAGGTTATAATTGCCTAATTTCACGTCAGTGGAGACATAAGGAGTTAATCTTATTTACTTAGCTGACCAGTAGCTACATTGTCGCCGTGATTCTTTAATGGTTGTTTCTTCTTTCTGCGTTGAATGGGATTTATACGGCTATTGTAAAATTTGACATCCTTTCTGCACGGTATAAATCACATTGTTATACACATGGTTTTTGGCACTGAGTTTTTCGTGGCATCTGTTTTTAGGAATGTTTTGTGAAAATACTGACATTTTTTTTTACTTGCATTAGTAGATTGTTAAATACGTTCTCTGTGACAGTCCACATTACTTACTATTGTGATGCTTCTGCAAGTTGCAGGTTGTACTGTAGATTTTCAGTGGACAAAAAGTGTAGGATGTAAAGCGCCGTCTGGCAATTATCCCTGGTACGTGGAGAAATATTCTGTAGCTATCAAACAGTGGATTACAGGAGGTTGTAGTCAATCACAATGTGCAGAATAGTCTTTCACCTTCTGTTTACAAACAGATTACTACATTCTTCCATTCCAAACCTTACATGCCAAGAGTAACCTACAAGCAGCAAATAGTAGAGTGACACTTTGTTGGGGCGGCCTGCGGAGCTGTCAGACTTCACCCTTTACTTGTATCGTACAAGAGCTGTGGAAAGTTGTAGAGAAAGGGATTACAATGCTAAGGATACTGTACCACAAAACCAGAAGATTAATCCAAGTCTTCTGACCCCTGCTCACATTTTTAGTAACGCTTACAGTCCTCTTCCAAAGAAAGCAATTTGACATTTTGCAACTTTTTCCCCCTTTTTTTGGAGTCTTGGCAGATCCCTCCATCCCTACGGAGTGGGCTTGTGTGTCATTTGGCATTTTTTAAGGTTTCATATGATTATCGTCTCATATTAATCATATACATGGAGAAACAGAACTGCTTTTACATTTTAAGAAAAATGTAAATTCCATTTTCATATCACTCTCACACTTTCATACTGCTGACACTTCATCTTCACAACGCAGACACGGAATATATTCCAGTCCCCTATCTGTATTAGTCAACTCAGATGACTTCACACAAATGGGAATGCAAATTGGGTCCCAGATCTGAATTGTCTCTTTTTTTTTTTATTCCTTGGAGAATGAAACCAATTAAGCCATTGAAGAAGTCATCCAACAGCTGTAAAATAGTTGGCTGGAAAGGAATGACGAATGATACAGGAATAGTTTCCGAAAAAAGTCAGATACACATATTGATGTAGGTTATGGAACCTGCACTTCAGTGTTGTTACAGAGTTGCTCTTTTGTGTAATATAAGATCAACCTGTACATGTCAGGCATATCTTTACTAGTATCTTAGTATATAGATATCAGCATATGAGTATGTGTATAGCTAAGCTACTCTATACGTAATTATCCTATGTGAGACTTGTGTGACCTGGCCCGAACTCACATTATCATCAGTTGTTATGATTATGTGAGATCCAGCTTCACCCCACATATGTCCCATATGTTATGATGGTCTATATACAGTATGATGATCTCAAGAACATCACTTGCATCCAACCCTTCCTCAATCCAGTGTCTACAAAATTTCTAGTAGATGTACTCATCATCTCCCGCTTGGACTAGTCCCATACTCTACAACTCTCCGCAAAATGTGTCAGACTGTCCCCCGCTTTCCAAGTCTTCAAATGTAATCTGAAAACCCACCTGTTCAGAATCGCCCACAGTACACAATAACTGAACTTCTTTGCTCCCTCACCTCATGTCTCCATCTTCCCCCTCACGGGCCAGGTCCTCCTTCCCCTTGTCTCCTCATCACTGTGGTTTTGTGTTTGTACTTGCATTTGTTTTTGTCTTAATGCAATGTATGTGAACCCCATGGAATCAATGGTGCTCTATAAATAAATAATAATCAAGCTGTAATATCAGCCAAAACACCCAGAACTGAGTTATGTGTCCCTTGTACTCTGGCATTTTTATCTAAACTTGTGGCTCATTTGGTGTTACAGTGTACAGAAAGTCCCTGATTTGAGGACCCCCAACTTACCCAACTCTGGTAGCTGGTAATTTACATCACTTTAGCTCCAGGCTGAGATGTTCAGCTGTAAGAGTTATGTAAGGTCTCTACAATTATGTTTTATTATTAACCCTTGTTCTTGTGACAATCCAAAATTTAGAAAATTAAAAAAAATTTTCTGGAGTTACAGTTACAAAATACAGGCGGTCTCCTACTTCCACTCGACTTACATACGACCCCTAGTTACAAACGGACCTCTGGATATTGGTAATTTATTGTACTTTAGTCCTAGGCTACAGTGACTTACATACAAACTCAACTTAAGAACAAACCTACAGACCCTATCTTGTATGTAACCCGGGGACTGCCTGTATAACAATTTTGCCGTGCATACAAATGAGACTTATATTGCTATATATGAATATGCATGGTTTGTTAATAGGTTTGCCTAAAATGTAATTCTCTCCATGCAAGGAGATACATGGGGAATGTTGGGTCAGTGGGAGTGTAACTGCTGGGGCATCCTTAATTATTGTATTGGGGGACTCTGCTCCCTTACTCCCCCACTTAACATCTGCAGTAAAAAGTAGTTGAATAAAGAGGTAGTTGAGTATGTGAGCTGCTGCTCTGAAAACAACTGGACCGCTGATGATATTACTATATATCCAGTGTGGGTTTGTATTGTTTGAGAGTGTTCAAATATTCTTAATAGAACGTCAAAAATTTGTTATGATTGCATCCTCCCTTCTTGTTTCTCGAGAGTGTGATGGACACATTAAAAAATCTTCACCGCGAAAAATGTTTTCCTCTTTCACTTTGATATAAATTGAAGTACATTTTTTAAAGAGTGCTAGTTCTGTCTTAAAGCCTATGCAGACTATTTTCTTCAAACGGCATGCTCCATTAAAGTCATATTGCACAGAGAAGACTATAAACTATAAAATATATTTGTGTGATTTTCTAATGCAATGTTAGTTTTGAACAGTAGTGGTCAGGTTATAGTGAGGAAAAAAAGAATTTTTTAATTGGGGTTCCTTGGATCGATGAGATAAAATAGTTATGGGGACCCAACCTCCATCAACACCTACAATGTATAGATCCTAGTAGCTTCTAAGATGGGTTGTCTTATGCTGGGCCTATGGGGGGTTATGTATCATACACTGGCACATGGTGCATCAGCATATGATGATCCACCCGCCCCTTCTACACACTGTATATATCAGGAGGCTCCATCCTACTAATGTAGCCACGGACAACTGTGCCCGTTGTCATTTCTAAGTCAGACCATGTTTGGTGTGAAAATAGACTTTGACCTGCTACAGCTAGTTCGCGGGAGTGGGGGTAGGAACGCCATATTCTGGTCCACTCCACTGTCAGGCCTTTGGCATAGAGGTAGTGTTGCGCCAGGATTAACGATTTTTTTAGAGATTGTACACCAAAATGAATGTGTTAGGCCGAATTCACACAACGTATATACGGCCCCGGTAGATGGCAATCACCAATCATGTGTGGCACCGTATCGCTCCATACACAGAGAAAATTTAGGACATGTCCTATCATTCCCCGTATGCCCAGCCGTGTGCCGTGCATCTCTATGGAGAGGGGATGGGTCACCCCTCCTCCTCTCCATCGCACTGGATGTATGCAGGGCCCATCAGAGGATCCTGTGGTGCTGGTGCATTCACTAGATTACTGTTTCTTGTTAATGACAATTCCTTTAACAGATCCATTTACTTGCGACCCATGTTCTTGAAGCAGTAGTGTATGACCAGCTTACTGCAGAAAGATACAATGGAAGGATAGATGTATATCATTATACTATCAATATCAGTCAACTATAACATGTCAATATAGTATAAAAAGCAAAATGAACCTCAATCAAATCCATAGCATAGTCTCAATCTCATCCACGTGCTTTCTCAAGAAATCAGCGGATATGTTGCTGATATTGAACTGTGATGTGGAGTTTAATCTGCTTATGTCTCTGTTTATGTTGCTGATCTTCATTGTGAAATTTCACCTTTTGTAATAAAATTCACTACAAAAGCCACTTTACATTTCTTTCGGATATACTACATAGACGGAAAATCTACAGTTCATCCGTCCAACACAGCCTCAAAACACGGTTAGCTCTCTAAAGTAGCAGGGCAACAGGAACTTCTACCGACTTAAAGAAAACAAAAAGGCAACAACAGTAAAATTTTAGAATTTCTGAGCACATTAGATTCCTAGTTTCTTGGATCTTTCCAGTTCTGGCTGTTCTTCCTCTTCCTATTACCCTTCCAACTCTTCTATGCGTAATAGTCTTTTTCACTGAACTGTAACTTCTATGCGTCCGTGCAAGATCAACTCAATCCAGTCATAATGACTTGAAGTGTTTTGGTGACGGATTTATTTGTTAGTTTTCCTTGCAGTTTGTTACTGTTATCTTTTCCAACCCAAAAGTGTCAGATCTTCTAAAAGACGTAGAAAATACAGCCTTTAAAATGAATTAAATGGACACTATGGGGGAAATGTACAGAGTGTGTCACGCTAAGAGCAGGGGGTGGCACCAGATAAAGGGATTCCAGGAACACCAAGAGAGACTTTGTGTCATGCATATAGTGTATCAGCTGTTCCAGGAGAGTTCCTTTAATTGTATCTTTGCGTCTGGGAAGATTACATTGCGATAAAATAAGACCGATGTGGCTTTCCTAGTAACATACACTGAACCTAAAGAAATTGTGACGCTTTAAAAATTCCTTAACCCCCTTATCTATGTAATACATGTTCTACTTACATAAGTTTAACAAACATATGTTGTCCCTCTACCGTAGTTCTACAATAATTCTGTCTAGTTGACTAGTCATGGCCTTAGTGTGGATAATTTAGAATAGCACAGAGTATGTTCCTATAGACAACAGAACGTGTACAGTATGTGCTTATTCTGATATAAGAAATATTTGCAGTGCCACATCGGCTAAATATACATTTCACATCTTCTTTCTAAGAATATTCTGCAACTGATTTGCCTGGGAGAAGGAGACTTAACCTATGCCTGCTTTAACTTTGGAGGACTTTGAAGTGGTACGGTACCTTCTTACATCATAACCATCATGTACCACGTAAGGAAAACAGACAATACTTTCTTGGTGGCTGTTTCTAATCAGATCGGAATGATCAGTGTATGTAATCCCCTGGAGGACTGAATAGTAAGTCAGCTGGGAGGTCTACGCATGGACCCTTGTATTCATATGTACTGCTCTGAGCTGGGGGGCTCTGAGTTGAAGAGATTTGTGAGAATATCACACAGCATATAATATCCTTGTGTGTATCCAAATTCTCAACACTGTGCATAGCAGCTAATGGATTAAAGGGAGTCCACTGGCTCCCAAGTTATCTTTGAGTAGAACAGCCATTGTGCAGAGCACTATATAAGCTGTCCAGATATATATTTTTCTTGTTTCCCAGTGATCAGTCATTTTAGAGAAAATTAAGATTCCTTCTTTATGCAAATGACCTTCTTGGTGAACCAGGACTGTGTCTGCTGGTATACAGGATTTTAAGGCTGGCGTTTGGGAGCGGAAAACTGGGCATTTGCCCAAGGCCCCCTGTCCTAAAGGGGCCCCCTGCATGTGCACTTTTGTGGGCACAGGATGTATTGCTCCTTTAATACCCCTTGGTTGAATGCCCGGGTGAAGATGCTTATCATCTATCTCCTGTCTATATGTCTATAATCTGTCTTGTTAACTATCTCCTATAATTTGTCCATTTCCTATGTCTATATCTGCCCATCTAACCGTTTATATATCTAGATTTTTGTCTATCTATTTATATATCTTCCATCTACCTATCTAGTTAGATATCCATTTATTAATCAATCAATTTTAACTGTATCTATCTAGCTCTCATATCTATCTAATTAGCTTCTATCTTCTATATTTCTGCATCTATAAACGTATCTATAAATCTATATCATCTTTATATTTATCTTCTATCATCTATCTGTCTATCTCCTATAACATTCTCCTCCAGTCCCATATTACAGATGCCTTACCATACTACTGGGTGTAACTACAAAGTGTAATTATTGTGCAGGGCTAAAGGAGCCTCTTACTGGATGTGACTGTTAGTTTTATTTTGGGGCCCTACTTTGTCTAAAACCAGGTTTTTCATGGTTTTCCACCTTTTTCCAAGAACGGATGTCCACAATAGTGCAGAAGGCCGGTGTTACTTGGTGCTGTAAAATATAATGAAGAAAACAAGTTCATGGTGCTCCAGCACACATGACCTCACCCTTGGAACACCGAGAAGGGAATTTGCATAAATATTAAAACTGAATTTCCTCTAAAATGACATATCCCTGGGAAACATGAAACACATGTAAAGTGAGTAAAGTGTCCTGTACAATTCTGGTATTACTTGTGGGTGAACTCCCTCTAAATACAATTGTGCCATTTCTGGTCTACAGAATAAGTAGTATATCTAAATATATATATGTTTGTATCACTGTCATATTGCCTATGTTAGTCTTCCTACAAATACATGGGATACATTGACAATAGGGTGTTACCATTCTCCATGTGAAAGGGTTGTGTTTAAATAAGGCCGTTTCTGATTGGACATTCCCCCAACTGCTAACAAAAATACATTTCTATGAACAGAACAATGTGAAGCCCTTGGAGAAGAACACTTCAGCAGAGCTCAGCGCTTCTCGGTGATCCCTAGTTAGGTCTATATAACGTACAAGAGAACTTTACGTAATAAAGGGTACCAGGGAGGAAAGTGTTAATTATGACACATCAGAAGAGACATGCCCGCTTGGCTGTGTCACATAAGAAGAGAATAAAAGAGAGTAATTACATTACCATAACATTGCAGATATTTCTTGGAAAGCAAGTCATCACAACTGCGTAAGAGATCATCCCATCCCATACATCATACAGGATGGTACCGCAAGGAATCGGCTACGTAAACAATTTACATTTCAGATATGACCATTGTGTAAATGGGGAATATATACATTTACAAAGTCACCTATACAATTAATTATTATTATATACTGAATTACCAATCAAAGAACAGAATAAATCAACCATCTCAACATTGGTCCATGGGACACAGGTGTTTGGAAAAAGCTCAGCCCCTGTCACTGTGGGTGGAGGTTGGGTCAATAGAATTCCAAATCAATTGTATATCATTCTTTGCTTATTATACACTCAGCGCTATGTGTATTTCCATAATTTTTGTCACCACTACCTCTTGTAGTTGGCCATCTCAAGTGCCTAACCTTTACATGTAGTTGGGCTGCGTTCACATCTCGTTTTGTGCCACGCTTGCAACGTATGGCACAGATGTATATTACTGTATGTTTATACATTGGAATATGTCGCCTGGGGACCCCTCCTTCCCCTGAATACGGGGGGAGCAGCACACAACAGCAGGAGCCGGCGATTGGCTGTTGCTGATGTTACCCCAGTGATGTCACTGTCCTTATATAGATAGTGTTCCGGGTTCCCCTGCCTGCTGAGTGACGTATCCGCGCAGCAGCTGGGGCTCCGGGATGCAATACGTTGCATCAGCTCCCCATAGGCTACGGTGCATATGTTACTCTGCTGAAGAGAGCAGGATTAAAAAAAATGTAGCTTGCTACGTCTTTCCATCCTGTCTTTTTCAGCGAACGTATATGTCAATGTATACGCTCAGCGCATAAGCCGGGAGCTTTCCCTACGTATACGCTGCGTGCATACCAAAAATAAGATGTAAACCCAGACTAACAAGAGTTGTGCAGTTTAAGAAAATAATTGATATTGTTTGGGTAATGAAAAGTTATACAAATTTCTGATACTTTTTGTACCAATTCCTCACGGTTTTCTAGATCTCTGCTTGCTGTCATTTTATAGGAAGTTTCTATGTTTACTAAGAGTAGATAGAAATCGGTCCATGGTCACACAGGTGACATGACTCATTATATATCACACAGCTTTGATTACTCTCTATGATACTAACGAGTTGTGCACCTGTGTGACATCACATGATCAGGGACAGATCAACTGGAAGTAAACAATTACACTTCCTATAGAATGATAGCGAGCAGAGAGAAAACAGATAGGTATTGATACAGAAATTATAGTGGAAAATTGTATAACAAACAATCACATATACTTCACAAAATAGAGAAAATATTGCCGGCGAAACCCTGGGTCGGGCGGAGAGAAAGCTAGCGTCCCGTTATGTGAATTTGTGATATGCGCATTTTTATTGGATTTTTGTGAGTATAATGAATTGGAATAAATTTTAACCTTGTTGGAACGTACCACACCATCTGCCTGCATATTGTCTTCCAGTTACAATATAATAAAGGAGGAGAATGAGAGTGCGATGGTGCTAGTCTGAATGGTGACATACTTTCAGCAGGAGAAATTGAAGATTGGTGCTGTTCATCGAAGTTTTAGAATCCTTGGAGCTCCGGTCATAGTGAAAATATTTTCTCTATTTTGTGGACTTTTTAAAAGAGTGTGTGGACCGGTCTTATACCGTGAGTAGCTCCTTAAGGGGCAAACTGTGCACCACAAACAACTGTGTTTTTATGCTAATCACATATACTTATTGAAACTGGACAACCCCTTTAATGCATCTTGGTGCATTCTTACAGTTCATTTACGCAAGAGCCTTTTCAGGACCTTTGAAGTTCCTCCAAAGGTCCTGAAACTGCAAACTGAGAGCAGGCAGAAGGGACACATCCCCCATTCTCTAAGAAGCCGATTCTTTACCATATGTAGGAAGTGATTCCAGACTTGTCGGGGCTATAATATTCATACAGCCCAGGGGCCATGGTAGTCTTAATCTGACACTGCTCTGACTTCTCTGCAGAGTTTTTATATTCTCTGCACAATGTGGAGCCCAGAACTCAATGCCATGTAGAAGACTTACCGTATGATGGATAACATTACATTGATATTAGAGGGTTTTTTGTACCTGTGTTTTATGTTGCTGTTGCAGCTGCTGACTGATACTAAGTGCTGAAGATTTAGCTTCTTGTGATCAGAAGACCCAGGACCTCCTCTAGCTCTGTAGTCTCTAGCTTTATTTACTTTCCTATTATCACCATAACCTTACATTGATTAGAAACTTCACTAAACTTAGCCATGCCACCAGTATATCTAGGTCCCCTCACTGAAAAGCATTTTGATGTTTGTTTTAAATTCACACTTGTTTGTCCCCAATGACCTGTGTGTAATCCTCAGACAAGATAAGATAAGAGCACACACTTGAAGCAGCAGTGCCATCTACTGGATAACATACCTGGCCATGCCGTCATCTGTACATATCTTCTGTACAACCCTATTCGTGATATAATATATGTTGCAGATCACAACTATTCTTTCAAACCCCCTTTGCAGAAGATCAGAATGTTTGTAAATAGGACTTTATTATATTGTGTATTGAGAAATATTTGACTAGCAAATTTACTTTTGACTTTAATTGTCTTTTTTTTTTAGCTTTTCTAGTTGCTGTGTTTGCTTTGTCATCTCAGTGTTTCTACTTTTTGTTGAGAAAGTCATCAAAAACTTAAAAGGAACCTGTCAGGATTTGGGACACTCAACCACCCACAGGTCCTTATTAACCAGTGATTCAGTGTCCCAAATCTCTCTGTATGGTTTTTCAGCTATCATCTTAAAAGTAGAAAAAAACTTGATACTCACCTCGTCCATCGTTCCGTCTGCGCCTGCTTGTTGAGGCAAGTTAAGTGGACACAGCACACTCAGGCTTCAGTGCGCAAGCACCATAGGTAAGGCGCACGCACACTGAAGCTGGGATAGTATCTAGGCTTTACTTGTCACAGTTTAAGAGAAGGATCTGAAAACTTAAGGCTGATGTGCCTCATCCGACTCACATCTAGGTAAGGAAAAAAGTTTATTTTTTAAAATTGTGTGCACTTACAATACAAGTCAGTTTGCGACCCTAAACTAGAGGTCTATAAGGACCGGCAGTTTGTTTTTAGGTCACAAATCAACCTAACAGATCTTCTTTAACACACAGTATATAGGCTATTGAGAATGGCGTGTGTATGGGGAATACTGTAGGGGAGGACTAGGAAACCTTGGATTTTAAAAAGCTATAAGTGGATCAGGCAGGGAGTTAATCCTGACTTCTCAAAGGGGCCACTTTCTTGATGAAAGTTTTATAGTATACCATCTTTCACTCAACTTATTTAGTTAAGAATATATATATGTAGTCAAACGGATATATGCAAATGTGGTCTAAGTTCATGATGATGGAAATGTTACATTACTTTCTCTTCAGGGGATTGAACAGGTTGTGCCAACTTCTCAAGTTATCTGCAGTATAGAACAATGATGTTGACCCTTTTAGAGACCGATGCCAAAACCCACTTACTTATTGAAAAGTGATAAATGAAAACATGATAATTTTTCAATCATATCAGTGTCTTGAGGACACCAATACAGTAGAAAGAAAGTGGAGAAATTTGGCGTATCATTGTAGCTTGCCTCCAGGTTCCCCTGAACAGGAAGAATCAAGGGGCCCGGAGCAAATATTCCAATGATAATCCAGCTCTGTCCACACGTTCTTGCTTCTCCAGTAGTCTCAGGCAGTCCAGGATTGTATTTGAAAATAGTACTGAGCATGGCATGTCCTGGGTTCCATTGACTTCAGGAGGGGGCCTTGAGTACTGTCTAGTGAACTCTGTGCTAGGGTGACAGCCTGAGTGCCTACAGAGAGGGCTCTCCATGCCATAGGTTCAGCACCACTGGTATAGAGGATAACAAGTTGATCGGTGAGGGTCCAAATGTTGAGAACCCCGTACAACCACATGAACAGGACCCGCAGCAATCTACGGAATGGGATCCCATTCTAACTAATAGGTGAAGCAGTAAATGTTGCTCTATTCAACAGTATGTTTGTGCTGGAAGTTGCTGAGCATAGCACTCGGCTATTTACGGTACCCTCCACATTGCTGGGGGTCCCGTTCCCAGTAGTTTGACCTTCATCAAATAGCATAAAAAGTTGGCACTAGTTTTTCAAGTAACATCATTGTGTGGCCAAGGGCTCAATAGAATATGAGAACAATTGGTAGCTGCCTAATCCGCCATAAATATGAAGATATATAGAGACATAAACGAGCAACATTAGGTTTGAAAAAAAAGTATGTACACATTTTGGAAGAACTGACTATCATGGTGTGATGGGACAATGTATGGCTGGACTCCTTTTACATCATTGTACTCTATGCATACAATAAAAAGTGTTTATGAATGTCACATGACCATCTCCAGCTAATTGTTCTCAAGTAACGGCTGCCTATTTTTAACATTTCTGTTTAACAATATCCCTTGAGATGAAAGTTGTTCCAGTAAGAAGTAACTTGAAGGTCCTGAATGATATGAGACTTCCTTCATTTTAAGTATGCCATCATCTACTCAGGAAGCTCGAGTGTAAAGAAAAGAGGAAATGACATTTAAACGAAACCTCTCAAAATATATTGCATGGTATAGACACAGGGTACAGAGTTATGTCCTTAGTAGTCTCTTGTTAGACTCCTTTACAAATTCAGTCATTAATAAAACACAAGGTTTTGGATTGTTCTCAAGTGGATATTGATGTGTTTTTGTGCCTCTTATGTGTGGGTCTCAATGAACGGTTGTTCTCTTAAAATCCCTGCCATCTCTGTAATTTACTTTCTATAAAATATAACTTTTACTAAAATATTGATCTTTTATTTATCCTTTTATTTAGATTGATAAAAGAACCAATTTTGGGCCCCAAAACCAGCTCCATGTCCTTATGTTGCTGGGATTAAGGACCCCAAACCTGGTCATCTCAATTGATGAGTGGTTATTATAGTATCTTCCAGTCCCAAAATCCTAAAGGGGTCTAGAAATGTAGAGACCAATCTATCTACCCCTTATCTCATACACTGATGCTTGTATATGGACTGTAAATGTAGAAATTACCACCAGAGTTGGCATCTCTTAGTAACAAGGGTGGGCTGTGTAGGCAATCGTTTAGTGGGGCATAGGTCTTCAATTAATAAAAGGTAAAGGATGGAAATTATGGATAGAGCTTGGAAAGGTGTTATAGGAGCCAGAACTGGTACATGTGGTGCGCAGTTTTTGAAAATTACGCTTGGGATTGGTGGTTTGGGGGAGAGAGGGGGTTAGGGATTCTCAGTGTAAGGGTGGGAAGTTATTTTATCAATGATTGTCTATCAGTAATGCCAAACTATACTGTATAAAGCTGGCTCCAAGCACCAAGATAGCTTCTCCACGCTCCACCCCCAACCCCCCATTTTGCTGACATTGCTGCAGCACTTGGAGCATTTTCCTTCTACAAAGCTTCCTTGATGGTGATGTAGTTTGATAGGTGGTATTTCATCAGTAATAACTCTAAGAAAGGTACAATATTCTGTCAATCGAAATTCTGTTGAATGGTTCCTAAAATATATTTATAATAGTTTAATTTAAATTCCAATTTTTTAATCTCTGCCCTCACATCCTCTGAATGCAGAGATCTGTAGTGAAACTATACGTAATGAATTGTCTCCTTTTCTGTTCACACACCAAGAACCATTGTATGTCTTATTTTGGACATCTTGTAGGTGGCAAGGAAGTAGAGGTTTATATGGAAAAAAACACAAGCGGCCACTATACCATTCTACTGCCAGTGAAAGGTCTGAGTGCAGATTTCCATAGCAGATTCTTAGTAATTGAGCCAAGTTTCAGTGACTACAAGAAGATTTATGGAGTAGAAGAGGAAGTGGCCATGTCCTGTGAGAAATTTGTTATGGTCTAAAGGAGAAACCAGCTAAATTCATTGTGTGACAGGACTTGGTAGATTGCCAGAATTATTATATCTTAGAATTAGAGCTTAACATACGGCTTCAGAACAGGTAGAAATATTCAATAACTGAAAGGACTTGACCATTGCCAACTACAGTGAGGAGCAGATAAGCAGATGACGAGGGTGATAGTGGAATTTCCAGAATGTCAATATGTTGTATGGAGGCTGCTGATAATAACTATCTTATAGTATATGTAATACTTAGAATTTTGACTTAAAGGTGTTGTCCACGGCAAGCACATTCCAGCAAATAGTTGATATTGTCTGAATAATGAAAAGTTATAAAAATTTTCCAATATATGTTATGTATCAATTCTTCAAGGTTTCCAAGATCTCTGTTTGTTGTCTTCTCCTTAGTTTACTTCCTGTAGATAAACACAAGGCCATAGCTATGTGGTATCATGCAGGTGCAAGGTTCGATATAACACACACAGTGTCATCAAAGCTGTGTGATGTGAACGTGCCATGCACCTGTGTGACATCACATGACCATGGACCGGTGTTTATCTACAGGAAGTATACATAGGTACTTCCTATAGAAATACAGCAGGAATACAGAAATATGGCATCTATAAAACCACAAGGAATTGATACAGAAAGTATATTGGAAAATTAAATAATATTGTTTGTAATGAAAAGTGAATTCTTTTCTGTAATGTGCTTAAAGTGGACAACCCCTTTTAGATGAAAACATTTAATAAACAGTAAGAAGTTAAAAACTGCCAGGTCCCTAAAGCCTGGACTAAAGTCATTTTAGCACAGCCTTAAAGGAAACACCCCAAGTATCTTATTAAATTAATTTGCATATTTGAGGATTAAACTTTATGTCGGCAGCAACTGCATCCAAGAATTAGGGAAAAACGGGAAGCAGCTTTTGTCGTACAAGGAATCTTCCATAGGGAATCTTTAAAAAAGTAGTTTCCTCATGGTAGATTTCTTTTAAGCTTTCTGCATGTTCTTCATTGTCACAGATTATCAGAGTTCCTCTTAAGAAGACTGTGAGCATTTTATACCTGTCCCGAGGGTCATGTAACTGGGCTTTAATATAAACTTTCTGATGAGTCAGTACGACATCACAGTGAGGATTTCAGTCCAAAAGCACAGGTGTAGTGACAACAGTTGGCCATTAAGTTGTATGATCTGCAAGTAAAGCAGCAGCCTATACTGAAGGAGCTTCATACATGGCACGGACGGCACTCAAGAACTTCGGTAATATCCGCTCTCTAAGTTATCATACGGCAGTTTTACTTACATTGTGTAGCTTTCTTATTAGATCAGTGTGCTGGCATTTATTATAGCGTGGTGTGGTAATGTACTTAAGTTGTAGAACAAGGATTTTTGACCCCTTGAACTTTCAGTTCTGTAAAGGTTTAGGGGAATTTCCTTTTCTCCTATCTCTTGTTTTTCTTGGTGTGCAAAGTTTTCTTATTTTAATTTTATGTACAATTTTATTGTAAAAATAAAGGAATTTAAATAGAAATAAAAATAACATTATTATTTTTATGTACAGACAGTCAGTCCCCGATTTAAGGACACTTGACTTACAGGCAACCCCTAGTTACAGACGGACCTCTCTGCCCAATATGACCTCTGGTGAGGCTCTCCAGATTCTCTAGTTTGCCCCCAGTCTGAAATGATCAGCTGTAAGGTGTCTGTAATGTAGTTTTATTGATTATCCTTGGTCCCATTACAGCAAAACATTTTGCAATTGACAAAAAAAAAAATTGTCTGGAGCTACAATTTTAAAATATCAGTTTTCCTATGAACAAAAGTTAGGCCCTATCCAAGGGATAGGACCTAACTTGCTGATCAATGGGGGTCTCAGTGATGAGACTGCTAGAGATCACGAAAACTAGGGGTCCACTAGACTTATGGAGCAGACAGCCGCGCATGACTGTTCTGCTCCATTAATCTCTATGGAGCTGACAGAGCTCGCCGAAACTGCTTGCCTGACCATGTGATATTTGAGTTTTTCTTGTATAATAAATTAGCAAAAATATCTACATTTCTGTTTCAATTCAAGATGGGTGCAGTGTGTACATTAATGAGCAAAAAAAGAACTTTTTTGATCTTACCAATTGGCTGCAATGAAACAAAGAGAGAAACATTTATATTGTACTTACTGAATAATGAAAAGGTCACATTACCGATGCCTTTTTCTACCAATAACCTGCTGTAATAGATCACCATCCTAGAGTAGTTGGATATTTCTTGTAAGATATCGATGTGGTTAAAGTGGTTAAATGTACATCATGTACCCAAAAATTGGAGCTTCAAATTCTACTTTAGTAAAACAGCAGCCTATACTTCATACATGGCATGGACGGCACTCAAGAAGTTTTTTTAATAACTGCTCTTGATGTAATTATACGGCAGTTTTACATTTAAAGGGGTCTGAATACTTTCTGTACCCACTGTATGTAAAGATACAAAGTAACATGGTGTAGCCAGCTCACCTGTAGAACTGCACTGTAGAGGCAGAGACAGCACCACTGATTATAGTAAATGACTTGAAGTAGTCAGCAAAGTCCCCCAGACCTTTCTGGCTACTTCTCATCCTTTTACAATATTTGTGAAGCTGATACTGTAAATGTGAAGATAATATGCAGCTACAGATCTTTATCCCATGGAAGGGAAAGGTGGAAGGCAGACCTGAGCGGGGAAGTGACACGTGCAGGATATTGGGCGCACAATGTAAGTGAATGGAAGCAGAGTGCAGGATCGTCGGACACTCTGGATCGGGGAACGAGCAGGACTGGGTAAGTAAATGTGCCCCAATGTGTCTGCCCCCGCCCACACTCTAGAATTTTACACTTACCATCAATGAGTTATAGGAGCTTAAACAGCCCTGAAACTGAAAAGTAAGGGGTTAAAAATTATCTATTATTGTATAAACATCACTAGGGGGTTGAAATTTGAGAATTTTCTTTTATGGGCAAACCTCTTCAAGGGTTTGTTCACAACTGCAATCCCTACTATTCCTATAGCTACTCCCCTGAGTGGGGGATTCTCAGGTAGGCGGGCCCCGTGCCAGTCTCTCTTTTTGTAGTTCAATTGTTTTAGTGTTTTTAAGATTTAAGCAATGAGTATTGTAACTGTTCCAGCACTACTATGTACTAGGAAACACTAGGAGGCACTTCTCCTGTTGTGGGGGTATCTGGAGGGGAGTAGTTACAAAACAGTTATATTTGTAAAACAGACTGCAAAATATCTCTTTAGGAGAGGATAGTAAATCAAGGTACAACCTGGAAATGAGAATTATTCATACATTGGCTATCCCTGTAGCTTGCTATGTAATGATGTCTTATCCTGGAAATGTATTCTAAATTTAGGTTTAGAGAGAACTGCTCCATGCGCCACATGTCATGTGAGAATAATGAGGTGTACAATACACAGGAAAGATTTGGCGCCTCTCACTCCAATGTATTGTGTTCTCTTTTGGATGTACACATAATGGCAAATGTAATGAAAATAAAAGCCAGGTTACCATGGATTGTGTCTTGGGTGTTACGCTTCTTCTACAACAAGCTTAGACTTTCTAAATGGAATCAAAAGAACTGCCTTTGACAGCACCCTAAGTCAGGAACAGAGAGTGATGTGTGACCAAACATAGAAGTGTCCTTCACAACTGGTTAAAATATTGATATCTAGGATGACTTTTACTCTTCTCTTGAAAATTATATCTAAAACATGTGTGTGTTTGATAGAAAATACTGAAAAACGACGATGATTGAAATTAGTATTTCACTGCGTCAAAACCGGAGTTGAGTCGAGCACTAAATAAGTGGTATATTGAGAATTATACCGTCAACACAGAGGCCTAGGGGGAGATTTATCAGAAGAGGTAAAACTGTTCTAGTTGTCCATGGAAACCAATCAGAGCTCCGCTTAGATTTTATAAACAGCTGTTGGAAAATGAAAGCTGAGCTCTGACTGGTTGCCATGGGCAACTAGAATCATTCTGCTCCCTGAGAACTTTACTTGATATCTAGAGTTAGAATATGCCAGTTAGATTGCTTTACCTGTTATATGAATTTTGGAACATTTTAAATGCATGCATATAAACCTGTTTCTGTATTTATACCAGAATCATTTGTGAAAGCTAGCGGTCGGTTCAGGTATCTGACTCAAACCTTATTTCAAGGTTTGTCTGAACTGGCTGAAACCTAACCCAATTGGGTCCACTCATCCCTATTGAAATATACTATACCGGTAGAACTTTTACATATTTAACATTTGTCTGTGAATAAACCTCACCCTCACTTGGAGTGCTGCTTTATTTTTTACCATGAGGATAACATTTTTATTTGCTATATTTGTAAGATAAACCCCTTTAAAATTATATGAGGTTGATCCCTATGGTATATAATACACAAGTACCGTATATACTCGAGTATAAGCCGACCCGAGTATAAGCCGAAACCGCTAATTTCAACACAAAAACTGGGAAAACCTATTGACTCGAGTATAAGCCGAGGGTGGGAAATGCATTGGTTACGGCCTCCCAGTATATCATCTGTCAGCCCCTGTAGCATACAGCCTGCCCAACCCCTGTAGCATACAGCCTGCCCAGCCCCTGTAGTAGGAAAAAAAATAACACTGTACTCATCTTTCCGACGTCCCCCATAGGTCCTCTTCTGTCTCAGACTGTCTTAGACAGAAGAGGACCTACAGGTGATGTCAGAAAGGTGAGTTTTGACTTTATTTTTTTAGTTGACTTGAGTATAAGCCGAGTTAGGGTTTTTGAGCACAAATTTTGTGTTGAAAAACTAGGCTTATACTCGAGTATATAAGGTAAAAGAAAAAAAAATGTATATATATATAAAGCAAGTGGGTGGCATCCCTGGACCCTGATTTCTACAATCCTATTTCAGTTAAAAAGCAGGCAGAATTCAAAAATATTTTTGCATCGTTTAAAGTAATATTTCATGTTTCCTATGGGAGCACAAAAATAGCCATTTTATAGACTGGACCTGAATGGAAAGTGGCCGCTCATGCATGGCTAATTCTCCTTTTGGCTGGGCTGTTGATTTTTAGTAGAACCCAATTCTACAGATAGATGAGGGTTACAGAGGCTGTCATGAATTTATGACATAATAATAATAATTCCTTATTTATATAGCGCCTATAGATTACGCAGCACTGCACAAAGCTTGTCATATTGTTCTGTGTAACCCAGTTTGGCAACTGCATTGTGTTCAGAACTGTCTGCTTCGAAATCAAAATCTTACTGGGGTTTATTCTGCTCTTAGCTGATTGTGTGAACTCAAGATTCCTCTGATCTGAAATTGATGAAGGTTCTTAAAGGGAACCTGTCATCAGAAATTGGTCTAATAAATGATTACCAGTATGTTGGCTAGCAGCTTTACACCTTCCAGATCATGTTTCTTTCCTAGCCCAGCATGGTTCCATCATCCACAAAATCTACTTTAAAGTGATATGTAAATTGGTTGTATAAAGTCAAGCAGGCGGAGAGTTTAACATGGAAGTCAAGCTCCCCCTGCCTCTGAACACCTCCTCCCCTGTGATTGACATCATGCATCAGACTTCTGGAGATGTGTTTAGTGATGTCTCTGGATGCAGGACCATCAATTACAGTGAAGGGGGCTTTCTGAGAAAGATAAAGCTTGAATTCCTCTGACTTTATACAACCAATTTATACTCACTTTAAAGTTAATTTTCTGGATGATGCCACCACACTGGAAAGAAACCTCATCTAGATGAAATTCAGCCTGCTTGACAACATACTGGGATTGGTTTATAGTGTCAATCTCTGCTGACAGGTTCCCTTAAACAGGACCTGTCACCCAAAATTTCAGCACTAGGAGCTGCTTACATTAGTAGTGCTTTACTAGTGCTTGATCAAACGCCGCAGTGTTAGAGTGATAGCATTACCGGAAACCTCTGGTAACGCTATCTAGCACTGCGGCGGGGTACAGTGTAATTGTTGGAACACTTGCAAAGCTGTCTGACGTATTCATGAGGGGGCGGGGTTGGGGCGTTGCTAGGGGGCGGTGACTGCTGCCTGACGCGCCTATGGAGTGAGCAGGGCGGTCCAGGGAAGAGGAAGCCCCTCGGACCGCCCCCTCATGAATAAATCGGACTGCTTTGCGAGCGTCTGATGATTACGCTATCACTCTAACACTGCAGCGTTTGTTCAAGCACTAGGAGCTGCTTACTTTAGTAAGCAGCTCCTAGTGCCGAAATTTTGGGTGACAGGTCCTCTTTAAGGTTATGTCTATGTTTAGGTATTCTGGAAAATCAATATAAGGTAAATTTCAACCCAAAAATGTTATGCCATAAGCTACTTAACTCTGCCTAGTATTGACTAGGGATAGCCAACATTCATGTCTATTCTGAGCCTTGTATCAGACACAATGATAAAAGAAATATTCGGGTAACACGTCGGAAAAACGCGAATCGGGCCCTTAGTAAATGACCCCCAATGTGGGGCATTTATCATCTGCTGACGCATCATGCATCATGGCATTCCCCCTGCCGTGAACTATGTACCAGATTCTACGGCAGTACCGGTGCAGGATTTAGGTAATTCTCCGACTTGGCCCACTAAACGTCGCTCCCCACTTACATGTCCTGGAGGTGGCATAACAGCAGGAAAACCTTGACCGTGCACCAAGAATTGTAATTTTTTAAATGGATTATAAATCGACCCCCAGAGATCTTAGACCAAAATAAAGCTATATTTACAGTAGATATAATTTACCATTAGCTCTAAATAAACGTGTTGCCCTAAAATGTCCAGACATAGTAACAGTGTAATCTACCGGTAATTCAGAATTTCTTTTCATTATGTCAGAAAGAAATGGCTGAAAGCTGGAAATGTTATTTACCTTCAGTTCGTTAAAAAAAATGTGCAAATCTAACTTATTTTTTCGGAAAATGTGATCTCTTTAAAACGCGACGAAACAATGTGAAATGTATACTTTTTCCATTTCCTTTTTCACCATTTGTATTTTTCCCATTTGTATTAAAGAACAGGTTCCATGCAATAATATTTTACTAGATTAATGAAATCCATGCAACTTCCGAGGAAATGGTGCAGGGTCATGTTTACTATCTGAGAGGGGTAATATAACCCAACATCACTCATACATATATAAAAATGTTGGAAAAATCATTAACTCACTAGGGTGCATCGATCAATGTAACAAAAACTGTGTTTTTCTTGGTGAAACTATAGCCTGCTATTTGTCATGAAGAGGAACTTCTGCTTCTTTCAACACATATTTTACTTTACATTACTTTCCTAATTACAGCTTTTAATAATATATTTGGTTTGGTAAAGACCTGGGATCTTCATATATATAGTTCTGAAACTGTATATTAGATAAACAGCAGTGACATCTGTATTCAGAATTTTTTTACATTGATTGAATAGTGTTAGGCTTGGTTCATATTAGTTGTTTTATTCCTATTTTCCTCTTATAGCAGAAGAAACAATATATCACAAGACAAGGAGGCCAAAGTATTATGACTGGTGAGTTGTACACCAGTCTTAGGCCCCTTACACACGAACGCAGTGTTTTGGCTGTATTGAAGCCGTACCATACTGTTAACATACGGTGTAATTTTAATGGGCAATGCCTGTATTGCCACTGTACCGTAAGATGGACAGAAATAAGAATGTAAAATATAAAGCATGTCCTATTTTTGCCTGTATTTCTATTCCGTTCCCCCATCAGATGTCTATCGGAAGATATAAAATAACTACAGCATATTGTGGCAAAATGTATTGCCACTGCATATGGAAGGTAATTACAGTGGGTAGCCAAGTAGATCAGAGCATGGGGAGAGGACCTTAGCTGTCAGAGTTTCAGACTGCAGAGAAGATTACTTTCCAGATGGTATCAGAGGAGGAGAGTAATGCCAACACAACAGATTGTGCTGAACTGGGTGATTAATCTCTTTGCCCGACCCATGTCCCCTGCAACCAAGTGCCCCACCCATGTCCTCTGCAACCAAGTGCCCCACCCATGTCCTCTGCAACCAAGTGCCCCACCCATGTCCCCTGCAACCAAGTGCCCCACCCATGTCCTCTGCAACCAAGTGCCCCACCCATGTCCTCTGCAACCAAGTGCCCCACCCATGTCCTCGGCGGGGCACGGGGGGGGGCAAAGTCAGTGGGGGGCGGGGGGGCGCGTGCCTCGCCATTGGGGTCCTCGTGCCACGCCAGTGTTTAGTTTTGTTTGGTTTTTTGATTATTTAGTGTGCGGTTATTTTTTAAATTTTAGTTTTTTTTTTATTTGTGGGGGTTCCCCCCCCCTTTTTCCTCTTCCCTCCGCCTTGCCACACCCATGTCATCTGCAACCAAGTGCCCCACCCATGTCCTCTGCAACCAAGTGCCCCACCCATGTCCCCTGCAACCAAGTGCCCCACCCATGTCCCCTACAGTTGTGCGCATTCCCACTGTCCCCTGCAACAATTTACATCCTCTGCAGCCGTGTGTATCTTTAGTATCCCCTATATCTTTAGTGTCATAATTTGCCAGGCCATCAATTAAATGGATACGACTCACTTACAGGGACATATGGGTGTTATACTTCACATATTTACAGTTGAAAATGGCACTGAAACACATGACTGAAAAAACAATACCATCATGTGTAATGGGCCTAACTCATCAGCACGTGACATGCCATACTTACGAAGAGGGTCCCCTCTCTTTACTAGCGCCTAGGTCACACTTGGTAACTCTGGAATATGGGACACCTACTGCTTCTGCACAAAGATAATCCACCACATGGAAGTACTCTAGTGCTCAAGATGTGATTTAAATAATTCCCAGCTTGGTAGCTTGCACTGAGGGGATTGAGACCCCTGATGTATTCCATCGGCACACATTAACACGTTCACCTGTTGTCTATAAGAAACTTTTCTGCAAATATATACCTCAATAGTAATATGCTTGTATACAAGTACAAGGTACTTGTATATACAGATGTATGGATACATAGATATTTCTATATGTCAGTACGCTTTAAGATGTCAGTAGCATTTGCACCTACTTCACCTCATCCTGTAAGTGGGACAAATTTCACAACGTGGTACAAAAAACAGTAATAACCCTAGAGCTTATAATAAAAACCCTTTAAACCATTGGTCACTGTTGGGATCTTTTGTAAAATTAATAATAATAATAATCTTTATTTATTTAGCGCCATCAAATTCCGGAGCTTTACAAATCATAGGGGACATATACAAATCTAATATTACAGAGTGCAGTAATTTGTAACAATAGGAGTGAGTACCCTGCTTGCAAGAGCTTACAGTCTATGAGGATGAAGGGAGTAACACAAGAGGTAAAAAAGATTTTGTATAATTAATCGGGCTCACTGATGTGCCTTTCAGAATAAATCAAAGCCTCTACAATCTATTTTTAATGCAGATGCCAAACGCTACACGGATGCCTCCAGTTTGTGCCAATCACTGCACTGGCTGCCCATCTCCTTCCGAATTCAGTTTAAAATAATAAGCCTCATCCACAAAGCTATGCATAATGCTGCACCTCCCTATCTCTCTTCTCTCATCTCAGTCTATCGCCCTCCCGTGCTCTTCGTGCTGCCCGTAATATTAGATTAATCTTTACCTTAATTTGAACCTCCCATGCACGTATCCAGGACTTCTCCCGAGCTGCACCAATTTTCTGGGA
Organism: Engystomops pustulosus; assembly: GCA_019512145.1. Taxonomy (NCBI): domain Eukaryota; kingdom Metazoa; phylum Chordata; class Amphibia; order Anura; family Leptodactylidae; genus Engystomops; species Engystomops pustulosus. The sequence goes on along the minus strand of CM033641.1, from coordinate 47,697,596 downwards.
TGACCTTTCCTGGACTATTAGACTATTACCCAACCTCCAAAGTTTCAAACATGCTCTTACAACCCATCTCTTTAGGCAGATCTATAACACTCTCTAACTGCAGGAAATGTCAACTCTCCCTTTACTAATCCACCCTATGTCCTTCTTCGGTCTGTTATCATGGCAGCTAACTCATGGCCACCATTGAGAACAACATTTCTCACTACACCCTAACTGAGTGGGTGTGGCCATCCATCTTCCTATTAAGATGGGAGGGGTGAGGAATACTGTGCTAGAAACTGGTATAAAAGATTAAGAATTCAGATCAAAGTTTGAAACAAAAACTCAACATATCATCATAGGAAATGAATCAGGTTTACATGATATGAGTAAGATTGAGGGGAATGTAGCTGTTTTGTAGCACCACTGATGAATAAGTAGTTAGAGAAACTTCTGTAGAAATTTTAACCCCTCCGTGACTAAGGGTCATTGATACCTGAATGTCCAGTTCAATTTTTGCACTTCTGCTATGCACTTCTTTAAATAACATCTTTGTAAACACTTTATATATAAAAAACAGTGGGGGAGATTTATCAAAAGTGTCTGCGAGAAAAAACGTTTCTAGTTGCTTATGGCAACCAATTAGAGCTCAGCTTTCATTTTATCACAGCAGTATCATGAGCAACTAGAACAGTTTTGATAAATGAGGCCCAATCTTTATTTAGTTTCAGGACATGTGAGACTTTAACTTGATAGTTGATAGTTGTATTAATTGCATATTTGTTTCTTTATAAAATTAGCCAGTTAATGAATGCAAATGTAAAAAAATAAGATTTTTTGTAATTTTTCTGATTACATTTTTTTAGATGTAGTAAACCTGAATAAACTTTTATCAAAATATGTTATAAATATGTACAGCATTATTCCATCAGCCTTTCCCCAAATTCAGCTACAGATGCAGAGTGTGTATGTACAATTCTGTGAACTGTAAGCTAAGTCTTTCCTGCAGCTTCTTCTACATTCTGCCCTCAGCTGACATTCTGGAGGATGGCACATATCAAACACCTATATCTCCTGAACCCTGGCACCTATAAACACAATCCTGGTGTCATATTAAACGGCTATCTCCAGATATGATACTTGGATTGGATGCTTCACAGAACCGGAGATATCCACTCTGAACCTTACAATCGGAAGTCTCAGAAATAAAAAGCTTTATACATAAAACGCATCAATACACAATCCAGATATCATAATAAATGGGAGATTCTTGCATTTAATATGACACTATGGGGGTAATTTACTAAGGGCCCGATTCACGTTTTCCCGACGTGTTACCCGAATATTTCCGATTTGCGCCGATTTCCCCTGTATTGCCCCAGGATTCTGGCGCACGCGATCGGATTGTGGCGCATCGGCGCCGGCATGCACGCGACGGAAATCGGGGGGCGTGGCCGAGCAAAAACCCGACAGATTCAGAAAAACCGCCGCATTTAAAAAAAGAAATGTGTCGCTTGGGACGCGCTTACCTTCACTCAGCCCGAGCCGGTGAACTCCAGCGCGTTCAGATGCTTTTCAGCGCAGCAGCGCCACCAGGTGGACGGCGGAGGAACTACCTTGATGAATCCCGGCCGGACCCGAATCCAGCGCAGAGAACGCGCCGCTGGATCGCGAACGGACCGGGTAAGTAAATCTGCCCCTATGATTGTGATCGAGGTGCCAGGGTTCAGTAGATTTAGCCCTTTCTGTCTGGGGCATGTGAAAGTAGGACGTATATAGCCATATGGCAGTCATGAAGCGGTTAAAGACCGATTTTTCTTCCCAAATTATGGTCTCAATTATAAATTCCAGTTCACACTTGTCTCTCAAGTTGTCCTTATGTTATCGGTTATGAGAGAACATAATGGAAGGGAAATTCTGTAAATGGAGCCTTATGTCTAATTGCACATGAACAAACATCTCGGATGTGAAAAAGATGCATGAACGTTTGTTTTTCACCAGTATGCATCCCTTTGACATCCATCTTTCACAGATCATCATAAACTATATGTGTTCCGTAAAAAGCGACATCATGTCAAAATCTCCATTAGCCTCAAAAAGCTATTGCCTCATTCTTTCACTCTTCTTCCATGAAAAACAATTCAGATCAGGACATGCTTTACTTTTTAATGGACGCACAGTCCATTAAAATAGCGGACGTTTGAATTGATCCGTGATCCCATATTCAGTGCAGACATCCTTTCATAATTTGCCCGTTTTTAACTGTAATGGACAAGAACCCTTAAACTGTCTTCAGTTCCGGTACAGGAGAGGTCCCTTCCATCATGCTAACTTTATTAATAATGGGAAAACAATTCCTGATTTAGAATTGGGATTAATTCCCCCAGTTCCGTTTTTCAGTGAAGTGTTATATCCCCTGCACTTTCTTGACTGGCAGTGACCCTTCCATGAGTAATCCTTTTACGCTCAGTTGAGGCACTTTTTCCTCACTGGGGGATATGGCAGTACGTCTTTTAGTGCCTCAGACTTGCAAAGCGTCTTACAAAAACAACCATTTGACAAGTGTTTTGTTTTATGTCAGGCTCTTGTTGTTTTAAACAACCCTTTGTTCTTTTTATGGAACAGAAGTATTTTTTTCTTGAAAACCACAAAATATTTGGCTGTTATTTCTGATCTTTCAAAAGTATCAGCAGTGTGCCTCATAAAATGAATTTTTTTGTAATATATGAGACCACATTAATAATATGTGGGACATTTGTGAGATGCGGAGGGACATTTTAATTATGTTATTCGGGATAAAATATTACACCCAGCTTAGGGGGAATTTCAGGTCAAGCTTTTTAAAATATGTATTTACTTTTACCAATGGATACAGACTATTTTGCCGTGTTGATTTTTTGCTAAAAAGGATCATATTTCTAAGATTCCATTTTCTAGCAGTCTTACTCCATGTCATCTTACTACATCCCTGCCAATAGCTGCCAGTTTTACATAAAATCACATTACTTCATGCTGTTTTATAGGTTGATTCCATGTTTTATTAGTCACTTTCTCCCTGGTTTTATACTCACAGGGAAGAATAATGTGCTGAGCTTCATAATCATTCTAGTAAGTTTAAAGAGTAACTGTAAAGGTTTTTTGTTTTCCACAAATCAATAGCTCTTGAGATATAAAACAACTTTGCCTATTATCGTTGTTACCTAAATTCAGCAGTTTCTTTCCTATCCCCCTCAGATTATCTGAGTGCTGCAGTAGCTGCTTACTCCCCCTGTGCTGACAAGTAGTGATGTGTCGTTCACGCATGAGCCGGCTCACTTAACCCCACCCCTAACTGGCTCACCACACCCCCTTTAACCCGATACAAAGGGGGGGGGGGGGGAGGACTTGAGTATATGTGGGTATGGCTAAGGTTAATATTTTGGCATGGAACGTCAGGGGTACAGGAGACGCTAATAAGACATATGCGATATGTAGGTCTCTACTGAGCCTACAACCTGCAATATTATGACTCTCTGAGACGCATCTAGTAAAGGAAAATATCCCTCTTCTAAATAGAACATGGGTGGGACATCAGTATCACTCAGTCTACTCCAGACATGCGAGAGGAGTTAGCATTTTAGTGCATCGTAATATATACCGTTTGTATGTGAAAGACAAGTGGCAGATCAGGAGGGCAGGTACATATGTTTACAGTGTTCTATACACGGAATTAAATGTATAATTGCTGCAGTGTATGTCCCCCCTCCATACTCCAATACAATTATTAAAAAAGTTATCTAATTTGTGGCCGGGTCCCCGGCGATGCCGGTGTTGATAATCTGAGACTTTAATAATTATTTACATCCTTTCTGGGATAAGTTTCACACTGGCAACATCGCGGAGTTGGCCTCACCGACCATGTTGGCTCGCTTGCTTAATGAGGTGGGTTTATGTGATATTTGGAGGGAAAGGAATGTAGGGGTCAGACAATACTCATGCTACATAGCTTCTCACCGCTCCCTACCAGGATAGACCAGGCACTGGGTACACAATCTCTTCTCCCCTTTGTTGCAGATGTTAAATACATGGCTCAAGGCATATCAGACCATTCTCCGCTTTTGGTTTCTTTGACCATGCGCCCAGAAGTGGGACCTAGAGGAGGTTATTGTAAAGTTAATCCATACTGGCTTCAGATTGTGGGTGGCATTATCCCGGAAGCGTGTATAAGAAATATGGAGGGAGAGGCTGATGCAGTGGTTGGATGGGAAATCCCTGGGTGATAGATGGTGGTCGGCACGAAAGATACACATGCAGCCTGATAGTAGATGCAGGTTGGGCTGGTTACAATGGAACTGAGTCCGCTTGGTGGAGCTGCAGTTCTACGCTTAAGTCTCCGGACTTGCCCTATGTGCCAGGCATTAGGCCTGCGGCACTATAAATTCCAGGGATTAATGGCTGTGGCAGCACTGCCATGTACTGCTCCTTCTTATGCTCTCACTGAAGAACAGACTAGCGATGTGTCGTTTGCCAATGAGCCAGCTCTAAGAGGCTAGCTTGGCTCACTTAACCCCACCCCTAACTGGCTCACCACACCCCCTTTAACCCGATACAAACGGATTAAAAGTGGAGTGGTGTGGGGTGATTGACTGGCCTGCGGCTCCCTATTATATATTTAATAGGGAGCCGTTCAGGAGCCAGAAGAGCTGGCTCTTTTTAGTGAGCAGAGCCTAAAGAGCTCACTAAGAAGAACTGTAATTCCCATCACTACTGACAAGTCTGTAGTCCTTAGTATAAACAAATCTATGAATTATAAAGACTCCTGGGAGGGGAGAGGCCGCTGCTTCCTGCTCATAGGGGAGGAGGTCATGTGACAGAGCTTTCTGTGTATGCAGCAGGGCTGGATGTGTTCCAGACAGTGTCTCCTGCACAGAATAGTGAGGTACAATATCCACCCTGTTCCCCATCAGTCCCTCCATACCAGTCTGTGAATCTACAGAACTTTCTCTGTCTGTCTCTGCACTTCATGCTGCTCCATTCCCCAACCTTGTCATCGGCAGTATCACCACTGTGCAGATAAGCCCTATGTACTCACACAGCACAGGCATAGACATCATGTACTAATGATTTCTACAACTTATTACATGTTCCCTGCTTCTCAATGTGATGGAATCTTCCAGATTAGTCACCATATACATTCTGTATGTGTACTTTTCAATTTTCTCTGGATTTACTTGTGGGAAACTAAAGTTATTTACTGCTAAATTACTTTGAGAGAGAACACAAGGCATCTGTGGGCAAGCTAACTGGCCTTGATGGCATAGACAGATATTAGTCTGTCTCTGCCCACTTCACCTCTGGTAAGAAAGATTTTTGTCAAACACTTTCAGAACAGAAAATGCCATAACTTTGGAAAGAAAAGAATGAGCACCACAAAGTAGGCATCAAAGGGGGAATCACATATAACAATTTGATTTCCTCTGTTTATCAATGGACGGATCATCCACAGCGGCTTAGCCCCCTGGTCAGTTAGTGGCCTCAGCATTGACTGGAGTGAATTGGTAAGGGGTTTTATAGGAAAGGGTCCAGGACTGTGGTGGTAAACAGCATGATAGTACTTACCTTTATGAGGCTCACGGTTCCTGTGTCCTAGGACTTGCATCAACCAATGAGTGGCCTCTTTGGATGTAACTTCCATCTTTCAGTGTTGTTTCCTGGTCGAGGAGCCCATTCATGGCTTAAGTGTGCCCCCCTTCCAGCTGTCAATAGGGATGTAAAAATCTTTTTTTATTTCTCTTCCCGACTCCTTAGTTTTTTTGCCATATTCCTGGAAACCCCTTTCACATTCACTTCTGATCTGCTTATCACGCCTCCTGCCTCAACATCCTAAAGGTGAAAATTGTTTAAGCTAACAGACTCGTCTACCTGCTCTGTGTATAAACTGTATAAACAAGTTTTTACCAACATATTTAACATCTCACAAACATTTAATTGGTATGTTTTTAATAACTGTTGGTAAAGTAATGGAAATGGCAAAGAAGGTGGTTTTACAAAAGGTACCAAAATAGAGCCTTATAGAGCATGAAGCCTTGTAAAGTAGGTAATTGTAAAGTTATAATGATTTAAATCAAATTGTTATATAGTGATTCCCTTTGATGCCTATTTGTGGTGCTCATTCTTTTCTTTCCAAAGTATGGCATTTTCTGTTCTGAAAGTGTTTGACAAAAATCTTCTTACCAGAGGTGAAGTGGGCAGAGACAGACTAATATCTGTCTATGCCTCAAGGCCAGTAGCTTGCCCACAGATGCCTTGTGTTCTCTCTCAAAGTAATTTAGCAGTAATACCTTTAGTTTCCACAATAAATCCAGAGAAAATTGAAAAGTACACATACAGGATGTATATGGTGACTAATCTGGAAGTTCCATCACATCGAGAAGCAGGGAACATGTAATAAGTTGTAGAAATCTTAGTACATGATGTAATGCCTGTGCTGTGTGAGTACATAGGGCTTATCTGCACAGTGGTGATACTGCCGATGACAAGGTGGGGAATGGAGCAGCATGAAGTGCAGAGACAGACAGGAAAGTTCTGTAGATTCACAGACTGGTATGGAGGGACTGATGGGGAACAGGTGGGATATTGTACCTCATATTCTGTGCAGGGACACGTGTCTGGAACACATCCAGCCTGCTGCATACACAGAAAGCTGTCACATGACTCCTCCCCTATGAGCAGAAGCAGCGGCCTCTCCCCTCCCAGGAGTCTTTATAATTCATAGATTTGTTTATACTAAGGACTACAGACTTGTCAGTAGTGATGGGATTACAGTTCTTCTTAGTGAGCTCTTTAGGCTTGCTCACTAAAAAGAGCCAGCTCTTCTGGCTCCTGAACGGCTCCCTATTAAATATATAATAGGGAGCGCAGGCCAGTAATCACCCTACACCACTCCACTTAATCCGTTTGTATCGGGTTAAAGGGGGCGTGGTGAGCCAGTTAGGGGTGGGGTTAAGTGAGCGGCTCATGCGTGAACGACACATCACTACTTGTCAGACAGGGGGGTAAGCAGCTACTGCAGCACTCAGATAATCTGAGGGGGATAGGAAAGAAACTGCTGAATTAGGTAAAACGAAAAGGCAAGTTGTTTTATATCTCAGAGCTATTGATTTGTGGAAAACAAAAAACCTTTACAGTTACTCTTAACTTACTAGAATGATTATGAAGCTCAGCACATTATCTTCCCTGTGAGTATAAAACCAGGGAGAAAGTGACTAATAAAACATGGATCAACCTATAAAACAGCATGAAGTAATGTGATTTTATGTAAAACTGGCAGCTATTGGCAGGGAGTGTAGAGTGACATGGAGTAAGACTGCTAGAAAATGGAATCTTAGAAATATGATCCTTTTTAGTAAAAAATCAACACGGCAAAATAGTCTGTACCATTGGTAAAAGTAAATACATATTTTAAAAGCTTGACCTGAATTCCCCTAAGCTGGGTGTAATATTTTATCCCGAATAACATAATTAAAATGTCCTCGCATCTCACAAAGTCCCACATATTATTAATGTGGTCTCATTATTACAAAAAAATTCATTTATGAGGCACACTGCTGATACTTTGAAAGATCAGAAATAACAGCAAATATTTTGTGGTTTCAGAAAAAAATACTTCTGTTCCATAAAAAGAACAAAGGGTGTTTAAAACAACAAGAGCCTGACATAAAACAAAACACTTGTCAAATGGTTGTTTTTGTAAACGCTCTGCAAGTCTGAGGCACTAAAAGACGTACTGCCATATCCCCCAGTGAGGAAAAAGTGCCTCAACTGAGCGTAAAAGGATTACTCATGGAGGGTCACTGCCAGTCAAGAAAGTGCAGGGGATAAACACTTCACTGAAAAACGGAACTGGGGGAATTAATCCAATTCTAAATCAGGAATTGTTTTCCCATTATTAATAAAGTTAGCATGATGGAAGGGACCTCTCCTGTACCGGAACTGAAGACAGTTTAAGGGTTCTTGTCCATTACAGTTAAAAACGGGCAAATTATGAAAGGATGTCTGCACTGAATATGGGATCAGGATCAATTCAAACGTCGCCTATTTTAATGGACTGTGCGTCCATTAAAAGTAAAGCATGTCCTGATCTGAATGTTTTTCATGGAAGAAGAGTGAAGAATGAGGCAATAGCTTTTTGAGGCTAATTGAGATTTTGACATGATGTCGCTTTTTACGGAACACATATAGTTTATGATGATCTGTGAAAGATGGATGTCAAAGGGAGCATACTGGTGAAAAACAACGTTCATGCATCTTTTCACATCGAGATGTTTGTTCATGTGCAATTAGACATAAGGCTCCATTTACTATCAGAATTTCCCTTCCATTATGTTCTCTCATAACCGATAACATAAGGACAACTTGAGAGACAAGTGTGAACTGGAATTATAATTGGACCATAATTTGGGAAGAAAAATCGGTCTTAAACCGCTTCATGACTGCCATATGGCTATATACGTCCTACTTTCACTGCCCCAGACAGAAAGGGCTAAATCTACTGAACCCTGGCACCTCGATCACAATCATAGGGGCAGATTTACTTACACGTTCTCTGCGCTGGATTCGGGTCCGGCCGGGATTCATCAAGGTAGTTCTCCGCCGTCCACCAGGTGCGCGGCTGCGCTGAAAAGCATCTGAACGCGCTGGAGTTCACCGGCTCGGGCTGAGTGAAGGTAAGCGCGTCCCAAGGACACATTCCTTTTTGTAAATGCGGCGGTTTTTCTGAATCTGTCGGGTTTTTGCTCGGCCACGCCCCCCGATTTCCGTCGCGTGCATGCCGGCGCCGACGCGCACAATCCGATCGCGTGCGCCAGAATCCTGGGGCAATACAGGGGAAATCGGCGCAAATCGGAAATATTCGGGTAACACGTCGGGAAAACGTGAATCGGGCCCTTAGTAAATTACCCCCATAGTGTCATATTAAATGCAAGAATCTCCCATTTATTATGATATCTGGATTGTGTATTGATGCGTTTTAGTATAAAGCTTTTTATTTCTGAGACTTCCGATTGTAAGGTTCAGAGTGGATATCTCGGTTCTGTGAAGCATCCAATCCAAGTATCATATCTGGAGATAGCCGTTTAATTGACACCAGAATTGTGTTTAAGGTGCCAGGGTTCAGGAGATATAGTGTGTTTGATATGTGCCATCCTCCAGAATGTCAGCTGAGGGCAGAATGTAGAAGAAGCTGCAGGAAAGACTAGCTTACAGTTCACAGAATTGTACATACACACTCTGCTATGTAGCTGAATTTGGGGAAAGGCTGATGGAATAATGCTGTAATATTTATAACATATTTTGATAAAAGTTTATTCAGGTTTACTACATCTAAAAAATGTAATCAGAAAAATTACCAAAAATCTTATTTTTTACATTTGCATTCATTTACTGGCTAATTTTATAAAGAAACAAATAAGCAATTAATAAAACTATCAACTATCAAGTTAAAGTCTCACATGTCCTGAAACTAAATAAAGATTGGGCCTCATTATCAAAACTGTTCTAGTTGCTATGATACTGCTGTGATAAATGAAAGCAGCTCTAATTGGTTGCCATAAGCAACTAGAAACGTTTTTCTCGCAGACACTTTTGATAAATCTCCCCCACTGTTTTTTATATATAAAGCGTTTACAAAGATGTATTTAAAGAAGTGCATAGCAGAAGTGCAAAAATTGAACTGGACATTCAGGTATCAATGACCCTTAGTCACGGAGGGGTTAAAATTTCTACAGAAGTTTCTCTAACTACTTATTCATCAGTGGTGCTACAAAACAGCTACATTCCCCTCAATCTTACTCATATCATGTAAACCTGATTCATTTCCTATGATGATATGTTGAGTTTTTGTTTCAAACTTTGATCTGAATTCTTAATTTTTATACCAGTTCTAGCACAGTATTCCTCACCCCTCCCATCTTAATAGGAAGATGGATGGCCACACCCACTCAGTTAGGGTGTAGTGAGAAATGTTGTTCTCAATGGTGGCCATGAGTTAGCTGCCATGATAACAGACCGAGAAGGACATAGGGTGGTTAGTAAAGGGAGAGTTGACATTTCCTGCAGTTAGAGAGTGTTATAGATCTGCTAAAGAGAGGGTTGTAAGAGCTGTTTGAACTTTGGAGGTTGGGTATAGTCTAATAGTCCAGGAAAGGTCATCCCAGAAAATTGGTGCAGCTCGGAGAAGTCCTGGATACGTGCATGGGAGGTTCAAATTAAGGTAAAAGTTAATCAATATTACGGGCAGCACTAAGAGCACGGGAGGGCGATAGACTGAGATGAGAAGAGAGAGATAGGGAGGTGCAGCATTATGCATAGCTTTGTGGATGAGGCTTATATTTTAAACTGAATTGGAAGGAGATGGGCAGCCGTGCAGTGATTGGCAAACTGGAGGCATCCGTGTAGCGTTTGGCATCTGCATAAAAATAGATTGTAGAGGCTTTGATTTATTCTGAAAGCACATCAGTGAGCCCGATTAATTATACAAAATCTTTTTTACCTCTGTGTTACTCCCTTCATCCTCATAGACTGTAAGCTCTTGCAAGCAGGGTACTCACTCCTATTGTTACAAATTACTGCACTCTGTAATATTAGATTTGTATATGTCCCCTATGATTTGTAAAGCTCGGAATTGATGCGCTAAATAAATAAGAATTATTTATTATTAATTTTACAAAAGATCCCAACAGTGACCATGGTTTAAAGGGTTTTTATATAAGCTAGGGTTATTACTGTTTTTTGTCCACTGTTGTGAAATTTGTCCCACTTACAGGATGAGGTGAAGTAGGTGCAATGCTACTGACATCTTAAAGCGTACTGACAATAGAAATATCTATGTATCCATCATCTGTATATACAAGTACCTTGTACTTGTATACAAGCATATTACTATTGAGGTTATATATTTGCAGAAAAGTTTCTTATAGACAACAGGTGAACGTGTTAATGGTGCGATGGAATACATCAGGGTCTCAATCCTCAGTGCAAGTACCAAGCTGGGAATTATTAAATCACATCTTGAGCACTAGAGTACTTCATGTGGTGGATTATCTTTGTGCAGAAGCAGTAGGTGTCCCATATTCCAGAGTTACCAAGTGTGACCTAGGCGCTAGTAAAGAGAGGGGACCCTCTTCGTAAGTATGGCATGTCACGTGCTGATGAGTTAGGCCATTCACACCGATGGTATTGTTTTTTCAGTCATGTGTTTCAGTGCCATTTTCAACTGTAAATATGTGAGTATAAACACCCATAGTCCCGTAAGTGAGTCGTATCCATTTAATTGATGGCCTGGCAATTATGACACTAAAGATATAGGGGATACTAAAGATACACCGGCTGCAGGATGTAAATTGTTGCAGGGGACAGTGGGAATGCGCAAATGTAGGGGACATGGGTGGGGCACTTGGTGCAGGGGACATGGGTGGGGCACTTGGTTGCAGAGGAATGGGTGGGGCACTTGGTTGCGAGGACATGGGTGGGGCACTTGGTGGGGACATGGGTGTGGCAGGCGGGGAGAGGAGGGGGGGCTTTGATACACTGGTGTGAGGCGATGGAGGACATGGGTGGGGCACTTGGTTGCAGATGACATGGGTGGGGCTTGTTGCAGAGACATGCGTGGGCACTTGGTTGCAGGGGACTTGGGGACTGGTGCAGAGGACATGGGTGGGGCACTTGGTTGCAGAGGACATGGGGGGCACTTGTTGCAGGGGACAGGGTCGGGCAAGAGATTAATCACCCAGTTCAGCACAATCTGGTTGGCATTATCTCCTCCTCTGATACATCTGGAAAGTAATTCTCTGCAGTCTGAAACTTGACAGCTAAGGTCCTCTCCCCATGCTCTGATCTACTTGGCTACCCACTGTAATACCTTCCATATGCAGTGGCAATACATTTGCCACAATATGCTGTAGTTATTTTATATCTTCCGATAGACATCTGATGGGGAACGGAATAGAAAACAGGCAAAAATAGGCATGCTTTATATTTTACATTCTTATTTCTGTCCATCTTACGGTACAGTGGCAATACAGGCATTGCCCATTAAAATTACACCGTATGTAACAGTATGGTACGGCTTCAATACAGCCAAAACACTGCGTTCGTGTGTAAGGGGCCTAAGACTGGTGTACAACTCACCAGTCATAATACTTGGCCTCTTGTCTTGTTAATATTGTTTCTTCTGCTATAAGAGGAAAATAGGAATAAAACACTAATATGAACCAAGCCTAACACTATTCAATCAATGTAAAAAAATTCTGAATACAGATGTCACTGCGTTTATCTAATATACAGTTTCAGAACTATATATATGAAGATCCAGGTCTTTATCCAAACCAAATATATTATAAAAGCTGTAATTAGGAAAGTAATGTAAAGTAAAATATGTGTTGAAAGAAGCAGAAGGTCCTTTCATGACAAATAGCAGGCATTAGTTTCACCAAGAAAAAAACACAGTTTCGTTACATTGATCGATGCACCCTAGTGAGTTAATGATTTTTCCAACATTTTATATATGTATGAGTGATGTTGGGTTATATATACCCCTCTCAGATAGTAAACATGACCCTGCACCTCTTCCTCGGAAGTTGATGGATTTCATAATTAGTAAATATATTGCATGGAACCTGTTCTTTATACAAATGGGAAAAATACAAATGGTGAAAAAGGAAATGGAAAAAGTATACATTTCACATTGTTTCGTCGCGTTTTAAAGAGATCACATTTTCCGAAAAAATAAGTTAGATTTGCACATTTTTTTTAACGAATGAAGGTAAAATACATTCCAGTTTCAGCCATAATGAAAAGAAATTTGAATTAACGGTAGATTACACTGTTACTATGTCTGAACATTTTAGGGCAACACGTTATTTAGAGCTAATGGTAAATTATATCTACTGTAAATATAGCTTTATTTTGGTCTAGATCTTGGGGGTCGATTTATAATCCATTTAAAAAATTACAATTCTGGTGCACGGTCAAGGTTTTCCTGCTGTTATGCCACCTCCAGGACATGTAAGTGGGGAGTGACGTTTAGTGGTCAAGACAGAGAATTACCTAAATCCTGCCACGGTGCTGCCGTAGAATTTATCTGGTACAAGTTCAGGCAGGGGGAATGCCATGATGCATGATGCGTCAGCAGATGATAAATGCCCCACATTGGGGGTCATTTACTAAGGGCCCGATTCGCGTTTTTCGACGTGTTACCCGAATATTTCTTTTATCTGTGTCTGATACAAGGTCAGAATAGACATGAGTTGGCTATCCCTAGTCAATACTAGGCAGAGTTAAGTAGCTTATGGCATAACATTTTTGGGTGAAATTTACTTATATTGATTTCCAGAATACCTAAACATAGACATAACCTTAAAGAGGACCTGTCACCCAAAATTTCGGCACTAGGAGCTGCTTACTAAAGTAAGCAGCTCCTAGTGCTTGAACAAACGCTGCAGTGTTAGAGTGATAGCGTAATCATCAGACGCTCGCAAAGCAGTCCGATTTATTCATGAGGGGGCGGTCCGAGGGGCTTCTCTTCCCTGGACCGCCTGCTCACTCCATAGGGCGTCAGGCAGCAGTCACGCCCCCTAGCAACGCCCAACCCCGCCCCCTCATGAATACGTCAGACAGCTTTGCAAGTGTTCCAACAATTACACTGTACCCCGCCGCAGTGCTAGATAGCGTTACCAGAGGTTTCCGGTAATGCTATCACTAACACAGTGGCGTTTGATCAAGCACTAGTAAAGCACTACTAATGTAAGCAGCTCCAGTGCTGAAATTTGGGTGACAGGTCCTGTTAAGGGAACTGTCAGCAGAGATTGACACTATAAAACAATCCAGTATGTTGTCAAGCAGGTGAATTTCATCTAGATGAGGTTTCTTTCCAGTGTGGGTGGCATATCCAGAAAATAACTTTAAGTGAGTATAAATTGGTGTATAAAGTCAGAGGAATTCAAGCTTTATATTTTCAGAAAGCCCCCTTACTGTAATGATGGTCCTGCATCCAGGACATCACTAAACACATCTCCAGAAGTCTGATGCATGATGTCAATCACAGGGGAGGAGGGTGTTCAGAGGCAGGGGGAGCTTGACTTCCATGTTAAACTCTCCCGCTCGTGACTTTATACAACCAATTTACATATCACTATTAAGTAGATTTTGTGGATGATGGAACCATGCTGGGCTAGGAAAGAAACATGATCGGAAGGTGTAAAGCTGCTAGCCAACATACTGGTAATCATTTATTAGACCAATTTCTGATGACAGGTTCCCTTTAAGAACCTTCATCAATTTCAGATCAGAGGAATCTTGAGTTCACACAATCAGCTAAGAGCAGAGTAATACCCAGTAGATTTTGATTTCGAAGCAGACAGTTCTGAACACAATGCAGTTGCCAAACTGGGTTACACAGAACAATATGACAAGCTTTGTGCAGTGCTGCGTAATCTATAGGCGCTATATAAATAAGGATTATTATTATATGTCATAAATTCATGACAGCCTCTGTAACCCTCATCTATCTGTAGAATTGGGTTCTACTAAAATCAACAGCCCAGCCAAAAGGAGAATAGCCATGCATGAGCGGCCACTTTCCATTCAGGTCCAGTCTATAAAATGGCTATTTTGTGCTCCCATAGGAAAAATGAAATATTACTTTAAACGATGCAAAAATATTTTTGAATTCTGCCTGTTTTTAACTGAAATAGGATTGTAGAAATCAGGGTCCAGGGATGCCACCCACTTGTTTTATATATATACATTTTTTTTTCTTTTACCTTATATACAGATTAAGCCTAGTTTTTCACACAAAATTTGTGCTCAAAAACCCTAACTCGGCTTATTACTCAAGTCAACTAAAAAAATAAAGTCAAAACTCACCTTTCTGACATCACTGTAGGTCCTCTTCTGTCTAAGACAGTCTGAGACAGAAGAGGACCTAGGGGACGTCGGAAAGATGAGTACAGTGTTATTTTTTTCCTACTACAGGGGCTGGGCAGGCTGTATGCTACAGGGGTTGGCAGGCTGTAGCTACAGGGGGCTGACAGAGATATACGGGAGGCCGTAACCAATGCATTTCCCACCCCCGGCTTATACTCAGGTCAATAGGTTTCCCAGTTTTGTGTTGAAATTAGCGGTTCGGCTTATACTCGGGTGGCTTATACTCGAGTATATACGGTACTTGTGATTATATACCATAGGGATCAAACTCATATAATTTTAAAGGGTTTATCTACAATATAGCAAATAAAATGTTATCCTCATGGTAAAAAATAAGCGCACCAAGTGAGGGTGGTTATTCACAGACAAATGTTAAATATGTAAAGTTCTACCGGTATAGTATATTCAATAGGATGAGTGGACCCAATTGGGTTAGGTTTCAGCCAGTTCAGACAAAACTGAATAAGGTTTGAGTCAGATACCTGAACGACGCTAGCTTTCACAAATGATCTGGTATAAATACAGAAACAGGTTTATATGCATGCATTTAAAATGTTCCAAATTCATATAACAGGTAATTAGCAATCTAACGGCATATTCAAACTCTAGATATTCCAGTAAAGTACCACAAAGTAGGCATCAAAGGGGGAATCACATATAACAATTTGATTAAATCATTATAACTTAATATAACTTTACAGTTATGCTCTAAAGTCTATTTTGTATAAAACCACCTTCTTTGCCATTTCCATTACTTTACCAACAGTTAAAAACATACAAACAATTAAATATGTTTATGATAGATGTTAAATATGTTGGTAAAAACTTGTTTATACAGTTCTTATATACAGAGCAGCTTAACTATTTCACCTTTAGGATGTTGAGGCAGGAGGCTGATAAGCAGATCAGAAGTGATGTGAAAGGGGTTTTCCAGGAATATGGCAAACAACTAAGGAGTCGGGAAGAGAAATAAAAAAGATTTTCATCCCTATGTGCAGCTGGAAGTGGGGTCACACTTAAGCCAATGAATGGGCTCCTCGGACCAGGAAACAACACTGAAAGATGGAAGTTACATCCAAAGAGGCCACTCATTGGTTGATGCAAGTCCTAGGACACAGGAACCGTGAGCCTCATAGAGGTAAGTATACATTCTACTTTTTACCACCACAGTCCTGGACCCTTTTCCTATAAAACCCCTTTACCAATTCTACTCCAGTCAATGCTGAGGCCACTAACTGACCAGGGCTACACCGCTGGAACAGGGAATCAGAGCAAGGTAAGCTCTAGCCGGGAGTATACACAAAAACATACATTCTGTGTATTATTTTTTCGACCCCTGCCCCAGTCTTCTGTTGGTTTCTGGAGAACCCACAACACTTTAATTATGTTCTTACGGAAGTATGAATGCAGAATCAGACTACATTGGACTTGTTGTCTGTTACCATGGAGACAAAAAGATCTACATAAAGTTAATAAACATAGGAATAGTAAAAATAGGAATAAAGATGAAAAGTGGTGATCCATTGTTTTAATTTTGCCTCTTGTAACTGATATCCAATTTCTTTGACACAGTCTGCTTATTTTTACCACCAATGTTGCTTCCATTGCGAAACTGGCCTTTCAGTTAATTCTTAAGCCTAATGTTCAGAAGCATATCACACATTTGGTATTAACACAGATTTAGATTGTTTAGCCGATAATCATAGATTAGTATTTATTTGTGTTCCTTTTTTTGTATTGCATTCATACAATTGTCTAGATTACTGGCTGATGGCATGTAGTGTTACATGTAGCTGACATTTGTCCCGCTTTAGGTACAGATGATTCTTTATGTAACAGTATTATTATGTCTTGCACATTAAAGCATATTGCAACACATTGTAATGCGTAAGTTTATAAGGATATTGATTACCTCTATTAGTCAAATAACCAAATGTTTATTCTACTCCAGTAAACTTCACTAGTTGTTTCTGGTTGTTACCATTAATCAGGGAAGGATTGCTCATTGTACCTGTAATGCCCTTGAAGACTTTGGTTTTGAATACCAGTCATTTACTTGTACCAGAGCAAGTAGCATCTTATGGCGGTATAGGTAGTTATTAAACCTATACCACAAAATTAGAAGATAGTTTCAGAGTTGGAGGGAAATAACTAAAAGTCCTAAAGTGTGAAATAATGGATGTCTTCAGTCCAAACCTTTCGCACCAGGAGAAAAGTAAACTCAAAGCTCAGAAGTCAGGATATCAAGGTCACAATATTGGCTTGCTCTAAGGAATAAACAACTGTATCTTATACACCTAAGGACGATCATCAATGGTCGGCCTGTATATAAGCAATGGAACATGGAATTGCCATTTCATATGAGTTGTGGGAATATTCATACCTATAATAACCTATAGAAATCATACCTATAATAACCTATAACATATATGTATAGTATTGACCACAAGTTTGGACACACATTCTTATTCAAAGAGTTTTCTGTATTTCCCTGGCTATAAAAATTATAGATTCAAACTGAAGACATCACAACTAGGAACTAACACATTATATATACTTAACAAAAAAGTTTGATACAACTGAAAATATGTCTTATCTTCTAGGTTCTTTAAAGTAGCCACATTTTCCTTTGATTACTGTTTTGCACACTCTTGGCATTCTCTTGATGAGCTTCAAGAGGTAGTCACCTGAAATGGTCTTCCAACAATCTCTGAGTTCTCAGAGATGCTTAGCACTTGTTGGCCCTTTTGCCTTCCCTCTGCAGTCCAGCTCACCCCAAACCATTTCGATTGGGTTCAGGTGTGGTGATTGTGGAGGCCAGGTAATCTAGCGTAGCACCCCATTGTTCTCCTTCTTGGTTAAATAGCCCTTACACAGCCTGGAGGTGTGTTGGGGGTCTTTGTCCTGTTGGAAAATAAATGATGGTCCAACTAAATGCAAACTGGATGTAATAGCTGTGTAACTATGCCTTCAATTTTGAATAAATCCCCAACAGTGTCGCCAGCAAAGCACCCCTACACCATCACTCCATGCTCCACGGTGGGACCAGGCATGAAGAGTCAATTCGTTCACCTTTTCTGCGTCGCACAAAGACACAATGGTTGAGCCAAGGAATCAAATTTGGACTCATCAGACCAAAGCACAGATTTGGTCTAATGTCCATTTTTTGTGTTTTTTAGCCCAAACAAGTATCTTCTGCTTGTCTGTCCTTCGCAGTGGTTTCCTAGCAGCTATTTTACCATGAAGGAAGATGCACACAGTCTTTTAACATTGGTTGTACAGATGTTTCTGCTGCTAGAACTCTGTGTGGCATTGAACCAGTCTTTAATATGAGTTGCTATTAACCTGCAATTTCTGAGGCTGTTGACTCGGATGAACTTATCCTCCGCAGCAGAGGTGACTCTTGGTCTTCTTTTCCTCATGTGAGCCAGTTTCTTGTAGCACTTGATGGTTTTTGCAACGGCACTTGGGGACACTTTCCCAATGTTTTCCCAATTTTACCTTCATTTTTTAAATTAATAATGGGCACTCATATATCTTTAGTCAGCTGCTTTTTTCTAGCCATAATACAAATTCTAACAGTCTATTCAGTAGGACTATCATCTGTGTATCCACCTGACTTCTGTGCAGCACAATTGATGGTGCCAACCCCATTTATAAGGCAAGAAATCCCACTTATAAACCTGACAAGGCACCTGTGATGTGCAAACCTTTTCTGGTGACTACCTCTTGAAGCTCATCAAGAGAATGCCAAGAGTCTGCAAAGCAGTAATCAAAGCAAAGGGTGGCTACTTTGAAGATCCTAGAATATAGGACATATTTTCAGTTGTTTCACATGTTTGTGTTAAGTATATAATTCCACATGTGTTAATTCATAGTTTTGATACTTTCAGTGTGAATCTGCAATTTTTATAGTCATGAAAATACAAAAAACTCTTTGAATTTGTGTCCAAACTTTTTATCTTTCACTGACTGTCAGTCCCTGTCACAGCCTGTCTGTCAGTCCATCCCTGTCACAGCGGTCTGTCAGTTCGTCCCTGTCATAGCCTGTCTGTCAGTCAGTCCCTGTGACAGCCTGTTAGTCAGTTCCTGTCACAGGCTGTCTGTCAGTCCCTGTTACAGGCTGTCTCTCAGTCCCTGTCACAGCCTGTCTGTCAGTCCCTGTCACAGTCTGCCTCATTCCCTGTCACAACCTGTCTTTCAGTCCCTGTCACAACCTGTCTTTCAGTCCCTGTCACAACCTGTCTCTGTCCCTATCATAACCTGTCTCTGACCCTGTCACAGTCGGTCTCAGTCTGTCTCTCTATCTCTATCCATCTTACCTCACACATAAGCATCTTATACTCATTGCCTATACCAGTGATGGCGAACCTTTTAGAGACCGAGTGCCCAAACTACAACCAAAATCCACTTATTTACCCTGATGTGCCAATGTGCCATTTTAAACAGTAACTTATTGCTAACGGTTCTTCCACTTCTTTAATTGTATCGGCCGCCTGAGGCCACCAATACAATTGAATTAAGGTGGGCAAATTCAGACTATCATTGTAGCTTCTCTCTGTTTAGAAAGAATGATGGGTCCAGCAGGATGATCTCCAAAGATAATGCACTTCTTTCAACACCTTCTCACTTCTCAAGCAGTTCCAAACAGTCAATGAAGTGTCGCTGTAAAATAGTGCTGAGCGCAGCATCTCATAAGTTGCCTAGGACTGCAGGAAGATTTAATGAATTTGTTCCTGTTTGGTGAACTCTGTCCTGGACTGATGGCCTGGGTGCCCACAGAAAGGGCTCTGAATGCCACCTCTGGCACCAGTGCCATAGGTTCGCCATCATTGGCCTATACTAACCAATCAAAGCGCACAGCTCATAGTAATGAGCTGTGGAAGAACAGCAACCAATCACGACTCAGCTTCCAACTGCCACAGTAGCAGCAGACAATGGCTCCTGTATATGGTGGTGACTAATTGAATCTTGGAAAGTGCATGGTGAAAATTTCGGCTCAAACCGAGTCTCTGACATTCCCTGAGTCACAGAGAGCGGGTGTGCAAAATTTTGTGACTGTAAATGGAACGGTATAGATTCCTTTAGCGGACATACATACATACACACACATATACATCCAGCTTTATATATAATATATATATTTACATATATGTTAGAAGTGAAATGACTTTAAATATATTTCTAGTAAATTTCTGTCATGAGACTGTGATTTTTACTAATTCCAGTGAAGTGTATTCCACTGACCGCTGTCACCATATTTTGACTGAGCTCAGAAATGTTGTAATTGCATGTGGCAGTAAGATCCTTTTTTTCTAAATACTTTTCCAAGGAATTAGCAATTCACATTCATCTCTATTACTTTTTCTAGTTGTGCAACAGTTGTTTTTGGATAAAGTTTTAGTAAGATGTCAGCAGAGAAGACTTAAATTTGTCTATATAACTTTTTAGCATAGAAAAATTATGAAAGCGAATACATTTTGTAGGTATACATTCAGGAAGTACAAATGTTAAGGAGGCTACTAATAACAGTATAATGTACATAAAGCAAAGGTGTAGCGAAATTTCATATCAGTGTATTGTCCACAGAATAACGTGCAAATTGTGAAGTCCCCTGGGTAATTTTTTTTATAAAAAAACTAATATTTTTTTAATGAATCCCTCCCCACAAATTAAAAGTAATAATGTCGCCATTCTCCCATTTCTCCATAAAAATGCTAAACAAAAAAATATACAAACTTTGTATTATTGAGAGAACTCCTGCAGTTTGAACTTCTCATGGCTGTACCACACCCATGGTAGTAGTATTCATCATGCTAATTTTTAGAGCTGGGGATGTGTAACAGGTGCAGTTGGAGTTACGAAAATCTGAACCAATCAGCTGCTGGGGCACTTCCAGGAACCCCATTTATTCTCACTCCTCAAATCTTTCAGTGCTTGATAGATTTGTCTTTCGGTGCTTGCAATTTTACATTCTCTATTGTGCTTCTTCTGTGCTTTTGACCCTTGCTTGTACCTTTTCACTATTCTATTCATATCACAAATTCAGTCTGAATTCACTTTTGTCCGTCTGCCTCTGTTTATCAGTTCTGTGCACATAGCCAAAATTGGCACTGTTGACCCATTTGTCACCTGCAGGCTAGCACAGTGTGGGCAAGTAGGCAGGGGGAAATTTAGGAAATTGCAGTTTTTGCTAAATTGTTCCAATGAAAACTTCAGCCTACCCCTGGAAAAATAAGCCCATATGCAACTCTGTAGGAAGCCTAATAGTAATTCATTATAATTAGATTGGTCAGATAGTCCTCAGTGCCATGCATCCTAGCCTACTGTATCTTCCATACATAGGGACCACCACCAATGCCTGTAGATGGAGCACTGGACCATGTAATTGTCATTACAAATGGACTGTGGGAATATTTAGATAGAAATCATACAATAGACTTATAACATATATATATTAGCAGTTATCGTCGGACAATACACTTCGGGTGAACTCCGTCGGCCGGGTAAGTAAATGTGCCCCATTGTGTAGTTTTCTGCTTTTTTTATGGCACATGTCCCATTTTTAAAGAAAATGGGTGTGGATTGAAGCAAGGCAGGCCAATAAGGGGCACATTTGTAGCTTAAAGGGGACCTACCACCATGAATTTACCTATAAAGGTAGATCGGGTGGTAGATGGATAAATAGGACGTGAGGATAGCCCTTTTAAGGGCTAATCCTCACGTCCCCGCACTGTTTTGTGAACTTATATAAAAGGTTTATGCTAATTTTGTTATGCGGCTACTGGGGCGTGGAGCTGTGGCTACACGGCGCGGCTACTCCATGCCCCAGTAGCCACTTTACCCCTCCTACAGACAATCTTCGGCGTGCAGCTCCTTGCAGCTGCGCGCCCTGGTCCTAGAAACTTCCGTCTGTGCATGCGCAGAACGGCAGGCCCGCGCCTGTGCGGTCACTGCTCCGAAACAGGCGCGGGCCTGCTGTTCTGCGGCTGCGCGTCGAAGATTGTGGGTAGGAGGGGTAAAGTGGCTACTGGGGCATGGAGTAGCCGCGCCGTGTAGCCACAGCTCCACGCCCCAGTAGCCGCATAACAAAATTAGCATAAACCTTTTATATAAGTTCACAAAACAGTGCGGGGACGTGAGGATTAGCCCTTAAAAGGGCTATCCTCACGTCCTATTGATCCACCTACCACCCGATCTACCTTTATAGGTAGATTCGTGGTGGTAGGTTCCCTTTAAATCTGAGCCAGTCCATATTTCAATTTTGGAGTACCAGAGCTGAGCAAGAATTACTAAGAGGTCAGAACCTCTAAATTTGGCTGTGCTGATTATAAGACAGGCTCACAAAGCTCTGGTCTTGATACATCAGCCTCATAGCCTTTTGGATATATTGTATTGAATATTACTCCGCTTATCAATGGTCTTGTAGTAAATGCTAGCCTGTCATTCGCACTATCTAAGCACGTTCCTTTGTGTTTATAGCTTTAGAGTGAAATGAAACATGAACCTCCTGGAAAGTGTGAGAGTAATACTGTTACACCGACCTTCTAATCTTAAGAGCTGATAAAGATCAAGAGACCTCTTTAATAAGTTCTTACCTATTGTACATGTTGTTATATTACTTCATGGAAAAACCCCAGTGCTATGTCTACATTCTAACAAATGCCAAGCAAAACTAAGTAGCTGGAAGAAACGTTTAATGTCAAAGCCTTTGACTTGCTTTCTTGGTGATAAGGACTTCCTTCCTTCCTCTTTTTGTCATTAGTGGGGTTACATTTACTTTAGAGCAGAAAATAGAAGCCTGCGAGAGCTTAAAAAATGTTCTAAACTTTCATACAGTCTAATATTTTTATGATATTTAATTGATAAAACATTTAAATAGCGTCTATCTCCTCTACGGACCTGTTTGGTTAAGTAAATGCATGAATCGCCCATAATATAACAATTTTACTGAATATTTTTGGTTTAATGTTCCACTTTTTTTTATTATTGAATGAGAATAATGACACTGGGTGTTACTGGTCCCTGCACACTTGAAACAGTCCAATAGACATTCAGACTTTTTAGGAACACATCTCTTTGTATTAGGAAATGGTCATGAGTCATCAATTTTTTCATTCATTTGAAAAAAACCTTTAGAGGAACACGCCAACTCAATGTATAGGAAGTGTTCGTTGGACCCCGGCTGCAGCCTCACCTCATTCCCTCGTTGAGTGCGGCCCCCCACCTAGTGTGCATGTGCGCCGGCTCTGTAAGATTTAGGACCAGTGCTCCAAAGATTGGCACTAGCGGGCCTTCTGCCCTAATAAATTGCCAGCCCCTCCTGTGTCCCCTGTCGGATCTTTGTGCCTTTGAGAAACTTCCTACCCATTTTCTTGCATTTATTGTGATTTCCCGTTTGACCTGGATCGCGAATGGGCCGGGTAAGTAAATCTGCCCCATTGTATTAAATATTACTCCGCTTATCAATAGCCTTGTAGTAAATGCTAGCCTGTCATTCGCACTAAGCATGTTCCTTTGTGTTTATAGCTTTAGAGTGAAATGAAACATGAACCTCCTGGAAAGTGTGAGAGTATTACTGTTACACCGACCTTCTAATCTTAAGAGCTGATAAAGATCAAGAGACCTCTTTAATAAGTTCTTACCTATTGTACATGTTGTTATATTACTTCATGGAAAAACCCCAGTGCTATGTCTACATTCTAACAAATGCCAAGCAAATACTAAGTAGCAGTGGAAGAAAACGTTTAATGTCAAAGCCTTTGACTTGCTTTCTTGGTGATAAGGACTTCCTTCCTTCCTCTTTTTGTCATTAGAAGGGGTTACATTTACTTTAAGAGCAGAAAATAGAAGCCTACGAGAGCTTAAAAAATGTTCCAGAACTTTCATACAGTCTAATATTTTTATGATATTTAATTGATAAAACATTTTAAATAGCATCTATCTCCTCTACTGACCTGTCTGGTTTAGTAAATGCATGAATCGCCCATAATATAACAATTTTACTGAATCATTTTTTGGTTTATAATGTTCCACTGTTTTTATTATTGAATGAGAATAAGATGACAACTGGGTGTTACTGGTCCCTGCACAGCTTGAAACAGTCCAATCAGATATTCTGACTTTTTAGGAACACATCTCTTTGTATTAGGAAATGGTCATGAGTCATCAATTTTTTCATTCATTTTGAAAAAAACCTTTAGAGGAACACGCCAACTCAATGTATAAGGAAAGTGTGTCGTTGGACCCCGGCTGCAGCCTCACTCACCTTCCCTCGTTCGAGTGGCGGCCCCCGCCACCTAGTGTGCATGTGCGCCGGCTCTGTAAGATTTAAAGGACCAGTGCTCCAAAGATTGGCACTAGCGGGCCTTCTGCCCTAATAAATTGCCAGCCCCTTCCTGTGTCCCCTGTCGGATCTTTGTGCCTTTGAGAAAGCTTCCTACCCATTATTCTTGCATTTATTGTGATTTCCCGTTGTGACCCTTACTCCTGTTCCTGACTCTGATTTTCTGCTGCCAGCCCTGACCTTCTAACTGTTTCCTAACTCTGATCCTGTGCAGCCTGTCCTGACCTCCTGTCTGACCTCGACACCGCCTCTGCCTTACGATTCTGTACTTCCCTTTGGCCAACACCGCGCGCAAAGTGGCACCTGTGGAGCAACCTGGTGATATCCCGCTCCCAAGTGTTGGCTTACGTCATTGCTCGTGGTGATTCAGTGGGTCCACTACCCCAGACCCTGATAGAAAGTTGCTTCAGAATTGTCATGTCATTGAGAAGTTTCAATGGTTTTTATAAGAATTACTTCAACATTTATGCCATTTTTATGTTTGACTGTTTCCATCATGTGGTCGACGTTTTTCATGTGGTTAGGTCTCTAGACTTTTGGTAATCTACATATATGTTAAATCTATTTAAGTCATTTATGTTAAATCATTTTTATTCCTCCGATAGGAAAATACAACAAACAACTAATGTGCTAGGTGTTTCAGACCTTTGTAAAAGCAAAAAACTGATAGAGATGGGATTATGTTTTTTTTGCTGGTTATTAAACTTGTATGTACAACCAGCATAATTTACCATTTCTTTTGAGAAATATCCAAAGGAATTCTGCTGCCCCTATATCAAGCACTGCACAATGTCATGAGGCCAGAGGAGTTTCACATAGAAAAACAGACACAGTCGAACTTGAAATGATTAATTAAAAGGCTAATGCCTCCTCTACCCCCACATCACACATCTCCATCCCCAGCAGTGGAAATGCATGTAAATGCATTGAGTATCTGCTTGGGGATTTTATGATATGGTTTATCACTGACTGTTATATACAGTGCATACACAAATACTTACAGTAGGGCCAAGAACAATCCTCAGGGCAGCTTTCAAGAATTAATAAGGATGATAATAAGGATAGTGTTGGAATATAATTTGTAATCTGTCTATACAGACAGTCCCCGATTTAAGGACACTTGACTTACAGACGACCCCTACTTACAGGCGGTCCCCTCTGCTCACTGTGACCTGGTCAAGATCTCTGGATGCTTTACTATAGTCCCAGACTGCAATGTTCAGCTGTAATGTGTCTGTAATGAAGCTTTATTGATAATCCTTGGTCCCATAATCCAAATTTTACATAGACAAATTTTTTTTCTAGAGTTGCATACAAGTATAACTTAAGTAGAAACCTAAAGAACTTATATTGTATGTAACCCGGGGACTGCCTGTACTTTTGTGGATGTGACAGCATAAGCCTGGAGTAGCACCACTTCACATTATTCATGGCTGCGCTTGTTTTGTACCCGGACTGCAGACAGATCACAGTTGATGACGCAGTGGGGATATCAGTATTCAGATCTCCAAATATATATATATATACATACATTGCTGATACATTTACCTATGGAGCATATTTCAAGTCTGCAACCTGTGATATAGCCCTATTTTTTACATTCCATTCACCTCCTCCATAATAATATGTATATTATTATGGGTCTGTGGGAATTAACATTGCAAAAATGGGGAATATTTATCATGTCAGTGGCATAGAAGCCCTGACTAGCTTATTGCTAGCACTTGCGATTATTTAGCCCTCTCCGCCATATTCACGCCAGTGGGGCGTGAAGTTGGGGCGCGGCAGGCTGTGAGTGGGCCGGCGTGGGGTCTTACTGTTCCCGTGTCTGCGCAGAATAGACGCTGCACAGCACCCTGTCCAATACATCAAGAGGCTTCAGCCTCTTGATATATCGTGCTGCGAAAAGCAACGGTGGGGCTATCATATGATAAATATCCCCCAATGTATCCATTTACCAAAGCTTTGGTATAGTTCTAGCCTTAATTAAATGAATACATGACCATTCAGCCCTACTAAAGATGACCAAACTCATGGGTCTGATTTCTGTAAACAGAAGATTACAGCCGCACAAGCTGGAGAAAATCTCAGCTCAAGATTTGACTGAAAGAAAATTCCTTATTCCGCACAGTTCTTATATGAAATAAATATAAGGAAATGAACGGGAACCTCCTTAATCTACCTTGACAGATGTTTCTAGGGGAAGCAAGTGTTAGACATGTTGAATTTTGACACCTCATCCTTTTGTACTGAGGAGAGATAAACCAGCAAAGCGTGTGGCACTTGCATGCTCAGCCAAACCAAATATTTGCCAAGAGGAATAGCTGTTGGAGGTGTACTGACACATAAACACAAGACTAAATAACTATGTTCTGCTATATTGTACTTTGTTTGCCTACATATCCTATAAAAGAGCTCTGTAGAAGTAAGTACACAGAACTTTCAATGTTTTTTTTAAATAATACCATTTATCATGCAGATGGAGAATACATGTCTGATCAAGGGGGTTCCAGCCCCCCTATGTTGCTATTAGAGATGAGCGAGAATACTCGTCCGAGCTTGATGCTCGTTCGAGTATTAGCATACTCGAAACGGCTCGTTGGTCGGATGAGTATTTCCCCTGCTCGAAATCAAGCATTTACATAAGAAAACACAGTGAAGAAAAGTGAAGAATACAATAAAAACAGTGAACACAGGATCAAAAACACAGTGAAGAACACATTGCAGATGTTCGCGTACATCTGCTAACTTATCCGAAGACACGCGTGCCGAACAGTGTTCTTCACAATAGTATGTGAAGAACAATATGTGTGAAGAACACCTTGCAGATGTATGGAAACAATGTTCTTCACACAAATTGTTCTTCACATACTATTGTGAAGGACATTGTTCGGCACGCGTGTCTTCGGATAAGTTAGCAGATGTACGGAACATCTGCAATGTGTTCTTCACTGTGTTCTTTCAATGTGTTCTTTCATCGAAAACATCTGCAAACATCTGCAATGTGTTCTTCTTCTGTTTTCTTTCAATGTGAAAAAAAATGCTTGAGTCTCCCATTGACTTCAATGGGGCTCGTTATTCGAGACGAGCACTCGGGCATCGGAAAAAGTTTGTCTCGAATAACGAGCACTCGAGCATTTTAGTGCTCGCTCATCTCTAGTTGCTATTCAAAGCTTTGTCAGAAGTCCCTTTCCAGTTCTGTCTTAATAAGGGTCTTGGCAGTCAGACAATACGTGATCAGGCATAAACCCTTTTTCCGATAGGAAAAATGTTGTTACTGATGGGTGGATCAGTGATTGACAGCTATCTCTGTATCAATCCTTCAATCATTATTTAGACTGCAATTTATTATTGGATGATTTTCTAAAGGCATTTTTATGTAATACATGCTGAATGTGTGATGGGACACTCATGTCCATGATTTTAGTCCTGTATTCCATGATGGTTCTGCCGATCTGTTTTGAAGTAGCTACCTGCAAGAATCCCAATTACTTATATTAGATAACCTGGCATAATCATAACTTTGATGGCCACAATTCTCACAGTTATGAACACTTTTTAACTGTTTACTTTATCCACATCTCTATCCAGATTTCTTTTTTCTGTTCCAGTATAGAAATATAAATCAACAGATCCTAAGTCTAAGGCTACCTGCATGCATACAGATGCTGTTTTCAGGCTGCATACAATATATCTGTGGTCAACTTTTATGGTCTGTATGTCTTTTATGGTCTGTGAGTATAAGCCTATATGAGTATAAGCCGAGCACCCTAATTTTGCAACAAAAATCTAGGAAAACTTATTAACTCGAATATAAGCCTAGGGTGAAAAATGCAGCAACTACTCTTTAATAAAAATATCCCCTTTAAAAAAAATCTCCAGCAGAACCCCCCTTTACAAAAAATGACCAGCAGTGCCCCCTTTAAAAAACTAAATGACCAACAGAACCCTCTTTTATAAAGAATTGTCCAGTAAAGCCACCCTTTACAAAAAAAAAATGTGAACCAACAGAATCCCCTTTTATAAAAATAGGAATGTCCAGCACTGTCCCCCTCATTTTTCAGCGCTCTCTAATGTTTTTTTAATATATATACATACTTGAGTATAAGCCGAGTGGGGCTTTTTCAGCACAAAAATTGTGCTGAAAAACTAGGCTTATACTCGAGTATATACAGTTATTCTTTGCCGAGCTGTTTTTACAGATATGTAAGTAATCATAACGCTTGTTCCCTACTTGTTACATGATTGTGTCACCTAGCAAGTGATCCGCAAATACATCCATGTGGTGTCTGTATTTTCTCTTTGCTATAGACTTGATGGGAAGACGTCAGCCATAAACACAGGTATAAATGAGTTTTCAACATCCTCCTCATGGATCACAGTTGTGTGCATGAGCTTATTGAAATTAATGTGTCAGCGTGTCACCCGCAAAAAAAAAAAATAATAGCATGTGGACGAAAATGTTTGTGCATATAAGGGCTTAAGTTATAATTTCTTTCAGGTAACCAGTCTTCATACAATTACTAGACATGAGAGACACTAGACTACTCACTGCATTTATCATTTTTATTCAATAATTATCTTTATTTATATAGCGCCATCATAATAATCATCGTTCTGTAGCGTTTTACAAATCATAGGGGACATATACAAATATAATTTTACATTACAGAGAACAAGTAGTCATATGGAAAAATAGGAGTGAGGGCCCTGCCCACAAGAGCTTACAGTCTATGAGGATGAGGGGGTGACACAAGAGCTTACAGTCTATGAGGATGAGGGTGTGACACAAGAGCTTTACAGTCTATGAGGATGAGGGGATGACACAAGAGCTTACAGTCTATGAGGATAAGGGGGTGACACAGGACACAGAGCTTACAGCTATGAATGAGGATGAGGTTGAACACAAGAGCTTACAGTCTATGAGGATGTAGGGATGACTACAAGAGCTACAGTCTATGAGGATGAGGGGGGGTGACACAAGAGCTTACAGTCTATGAGGATGAGGGGGTGCCACAAGAGCTTACAGTCTATGAGGATAGGGGGGACACAAGAGTTACAGTCTATGAGGATGAGGGTGACACAAGAGCTTACAGTCTATAAGGATGAGGGGTGTGACACAAGAGCTTACAGTCTATGAGGGTGAGGTGACACAAGACTTACAGTCTATAGAGATGAGGGTGACACGAGCTTACGTCAGAGAGAAGGGACACAGCAGAGAGCGTATAGTCTATGAGATGAGAGGGTGACACAAGAGCTTACAGTCTATGAGGATGGAGGGTGGAAGGGTTACACAAGAGCTACATTCTATGAGGATGAGGAGGTTAACAAGAGCTTACAGTCTATGAGGATGGGGGTGACACAAGAGCTTACAGTCATGAGGATGAAGGAGGACACGAGCTTAAGTCTTGAGGATGAGGGGTGAACAAAGCTTACAGTCTATAGGATGAGGGGGTGACACAAGAGCTTACAGCTAGAGGATTAGGGGTGAACGGTACGAGTCTATGAGGATGACAGAGGATACAAGAGCTTACAGTCTATGTAGGAGAAGGAGACACAAGAGCTTACAGTCTGGAGATGAGGGAGGTGACACAAGAGCTTACAGTCTATGAGGATGAGAGGTGACACAAGAGCTTATAGTCATGAGGATGAGGGGTGACACAAGAGCTTACAGTCTATGAGATAAGGAGGCACAAGAGTTACAGTCATGAGGATAGGGGGTGACACAAGAGTCAGTCTAAGAAGGGGGTGACACAAGAGCTTACAGCTATGAGGATAGGGTGACACAGAGCTTACAGTCTATGAGGATGTTGGGGTACACAAGAGCTTACATCTAGCAGTAGAGTGGGTCTGACACAAGAGCTTAAGTCTACGAGGATAAAA